>RJWT010010376.1:0-24235 GCA_004365215.1 Cuniculus paca
TTCTGTTTGAAGGGAACAAAAAATTCTCTATACTCTCAGTGCTTTTACGTAGTGTGTAAATTTCTTTAAAGCAGAGCAAAAACCAAAGTAATGTGGGACAAAATGTGAATATAGGACCCTTCTCACAACAAACTCCTCGCAATTTTAATACTAGTTTTCAACCCATTCTAATGTGAACTTTTTAATGACTCGCCTTTGTTGGGTCTTCCAAAGATTCTGTATAGTTTTCAAAGAAAATGTGGTTTTTCTTTTTTTTTTCCTTTTGGAATCACATTTCATCACTTTATATAATTTCTAATTAAGTAATTTCAATAGCAAATGCAATTTGGCCTAGACTGATTTGGGAACAGAAAAGTAATTCAGTTAGCAGAGGAGAAGGGGAGGCTGTGCTAGAGCCCGGCTCCCTAGCACACAGCGCATTTGCTGTGGCCTGACAGTCACTCAGCAGCCTCCAGAGGGCAAGTGGAGAGACTAGACCCCAGCAATCTATTGAACAGCACTCGGGCACTGCATAAAAGCACTTAGAGTATAGAGAATTTTTGTTCCCTTCAAACAGTAAATCTGAGTGCACACTAGTTTATTATGTATTTCATACAGAATTATAAGTGAGGAATTTGAAGTTTTGCAACACAAAATGCTGCATTTAAGGAGAGGCAAGTGCTGATTACATTGATTTGATCATTACATATTGTATATACACATCAAACTCCATCAATTGCACACTGTAAATATGAACAATTTTTATGTGTCAGTTTGTTAAATTATCAAAGATAAAAAAATTAAAGTTAAATCCAAGTAGGTAACTCTTTAGAGACTCTAGCATCTCAGGAGGCCTTGGGAGTTTTATCCTGTGGCCTATCTCCCATGAGTTGGTTGTGGCATCCACACTGAGCTGAGACAGGTTCTTAGTAGGGTGATAGTGTGTCCCTTCTACCTGTGACTGCACTGTGACTACTGCTGGCAATTGGATTTTTTAAAGATGTGCTCTTAGAAATTGCCTTGAAGTAAGCTGTGCTGAAGTTGTTATATTTTCACTTGGTTATTTCCAACTTCAACAGCTTTGTCTAATAGCATGTGAGACTTATGTTCAACCAAGAGTTCTCTCCTCAGCACAGGTTAAAACTGAAAAACAACCAGCTGTAACCTATCTCTTTGTTTCCTGGAGCAATTGAACTAAGTCTTCCCTTTTAAAGAAAGCTTGGGAAACACTAGTTGAAGTGGCTCTGACACGTATTGGTGGGGAACATCAACTCCTTTTGCCTCAGGTGGTGGTAAAAATACATATTTTGTGGCTCTGTATGGTCCCCTCCAGTTGGGCTCTCCATGCAGCCTTTTGTATGTGTGAAGTCTCCAGACTACCAGTCAGCAGAGTGAGCAGAAAACAGAAAATTACAGACTAGGTTCCTATGCAATAAGTACAAGAAATAGAGATGAAACAGGCCTCTTCGGGAGGATAATCTGAGGACTCATTAAATCCTACCAAGCTTTTACTTTTGCTGCAAAGTTAAACAAGTTAGTAATTATTTTGAGAAAGCTATGTCCAAAGATGACCATCTAACACACAGTACTGCAGAAAGTATATTTACATTTCGTATGTAAATGGAAATGATTGGTCTTCCAAATTAATTTTTACTCATTTGGGGTTCTATAGTTTTGAACACATGCACAAAAAATTCATGGCCACTATTGTTGTGTTGGCTCCACTGCTGGAAGATAATCTTGGCAAACATTTGAATGAAGTCAATTTTGTGTCAATGCCATCAGACACTTTAAATAAAAGATTAGCTAATCTCACTAATGGGTTGAGGTGTTTTTTTTTTTAATTCAATTGATGGAATTAAAATAAGGCTTTTGAAAATCATTCTACCACACTGAAATATTTTACATTATTGAGAATGTAATCGTAATTTTGATTAAAGGGCTCCCCATTGATGCTAAATGTATTTACTGTGGAATCATAATATAAATCTAATTCTGGCAGCACATAGTGTCAAGAGAAAAACAATGTTCTTATCAAACTTCAAGCCCTGTAGAACTGAGGGCAAAACTTGGACTCGATTATGGTACCCACGTAATTTACCCAAAGAAATTGTTTTATTTTATCAACTAAAAGGGAAGACAAAATGCCAAAATACATATACAACAAAACCTTGGTTTGTGAACTTAATTTGTTCTGGAAACATGCTTATAATCCAAAGTACTTATATATCAAAGCAAATTTCCCCATAAGAAATAATGAGAATTCAGATGATTTGTTCCACAACCCAAAAATATTCATATAAAAATGATTAAAGCACTGCAATATAATGCAAGATACTTAGAAAATACAAAATAAAAAGAAAAGTAAATTAACCTGCATTTACCTTTGAAAACCTTCATGGCTGGTATGAGAGAAACAAGAAAGAGGAGGGTTATTGTACAGGATGACTCTCACTACCACTAACGAAATCACTGCTATTTATTGGCTTGATGGAATCTTTTTATTTTCACACAACTTTACCAAAGAACCTATTCAATGGTACTTGCTTTTCCTTCCTTTTGAGGATTTTGAGGAAATGTGACACGGCATTATCACTAAACAGATTCATCGCTTGCACTACTATAGCCTTTTTCAGATGGTGATTTTCTCAAAAATTTTGCACTATTTCCCACACTTTACACATCTCTCTAGCCTCATCTGAAGTGAGGAGTTCCTCCTCCTTTTTATCCGTCTCCTTTGCAGATGAGATCTCCTCCATAACCTCTTATAGAAGCCCTTTTTCCATCCTTGTTGCAGTCTGGGAAATTTATATTTGTAATCCCATGGAAACATTATTGGAATTCTGGTGAATTAATTTCAATCTACCACCTCCAGTGCAAACCATGGCGAGAATAAAGACACTAAGACATGTTTATAGTTAAGGGCAGCCAAGGGGTCCTGAGTCAGGTCCAGATGAGTGTTCACCAAACAAAGGCCACAACCCAGGGCCTAATACAGATTTTATTCATTAAGAAGGGAGTGGCTAAACATAAGTGACTATGAGAATGGAAGGAATTATGTGAGAACTGTGACCTGAGCTAGCTAGGAGGCCAGAAATCACCTCTGCAATATGCAGAGGTGATATGTAGAGAGAAGGGTATGCAAAAAGACCAATCTGCATAACACAATTGAGGTAGCACTTAATGTTTAGAAGTCTGTTGCTTTGGTTCTGATGGGCAAACCCCTTCTGTTCTGGGAAGTCATAGCTTCTTATCTCGAGGCTAGAACCCAGTTGACAGCTCTGTAGCTGTATGGCTCTGCCATCCCACTAGGCTCAACCAGAGGGAGACACTAAGATGAGGAAACAGGATTGTCACTTGGCTTCAAAGATTAAGCATCAGCACCTCAGTTAGCCCTATTTACATTGTTTAGAGTCAATTTAAGGGAAAAGGAAATAGCTTAGCCAGCTCTGTGTATATCAGTACATACAGAAAGGGCCAGGCTTAGCCAAAGTGGAGGTAATGGCTCTTTCTTCAAAGAGATCTGTCCAGGTGGTCCTCTATAAATAAGAAAGTCTTTTTGGGGATTCCCTGGAAGCAGAGCCTGAGAAAGGGATTCTTGTGCAAAGGATTGAGTTGTTCTTTGTCATGGAAGTATCTTGTTTCTCCATTAATTTTGAAAGAAAGTTTTGCAGGGTATGTCAGTCTGGGTTGAAAGTTGTTTTCTTTCAGGACTTGCATTACTTCACTCCAGCCTCTTCTTGACTTGATGGTTTGTGTTGAGAAGTCTGCCATGATTCCGATGGATTTTCCTTTATAGGTGATCTGTTTCTTTTCTCCAACAGCTTTTAATATTCTGTTCTTAAGTTGAATTTCTGGAATCTTGATTATTACATGTCTGGGTGTAGATTTGTTTTGGTTATGGCTAGCTGGAGTTCTATATGCCTCACATATTTGGATGTCACTTTCTTTTTCCATGCTTGGGGAGTTCTCAGAAATTATTTCTGTAAATAGGTCCTGATGTCATTTGTCTTGGCCCCTGCTTTTTCACTCACATTTTTAATTCTTAAGTTATGTTTCTTTGAATTATTTTGCAGCTGTTGAATTGTTACTTCCTGAGTCCTTGTTATTTTTAAGAGATCTTTCCTTTCACAATCACAAGCTGCAAACCTGTCTTCAAGGTTTGAAAGTCTGTCTTCAGTTTCTTTCAAGTGGTTTTGCCAGCTTTCAATGGAGTTTTTAATTTCTTGGATATCTCTTTGAATCTGTTTCACGCATTCCAAATCTCTCTTATATTGTTCATTCATGGTTTCCCTCATTTTCCTATGCTCCTCTATTTTTTTAATCTGTGTCTTCTTTAGAGATGCTTAGTAATTTTTTATTATGTTTTTCATTTCTTCTTTTACCTGGGATAGAATGTCTGTTCTAATTTCTCTTATAGCTTCATGAAGTTGTCTCTTCACTTCAGTTAACATCACTTTAGACATTTCAGGTGTGCGACTCTCGATCTCTGTGTTTACCTCTCCTGGACTTGCGCTGCTTGGGTTGGACGCCAGAGATTGCCCTCTCCCTCTTCATCTTGGCATATCACTGATTTCTTCCACACATGTGGGTAGTGTGGTCCCATGCACCTCCGGCACTGGCCACAACTTCTTGGAAGCAACACTGTTCAGCTTTTCTGGCCAGTGCTGGCTACAGGCATCCAACAGTAGACCCCCATGCATCTGCACTGAGCTAGGCACCAGCCCAAAAGGGCCCCAGGGGTTTGCATGGGAGCGGAACTGGCCAGTGCCTGCAGATCTAAGCTGGTTAGAAACTCAGTCCAAGCAACTTCCTCAGGCCCGCCCACAACCTGGAGTTGCCAGAAGAAGCTGGCAGCAGTCCTGGCCCTGGGCTTATCCTGCCCAACTGTAAAATGGCTCCCAGCCAAATGCTCTCTCCCATGGGGGGATCAAGTCCCCTGCACTCACCACCAGCCAGCGCAGATCTCCATGTCCACCACTCTCTTCCACCAGCGTGCCTCTCCACTGAGACCTCTGGGGTCAACCTTGACCATGACCACGACCGTGCATCCCCAGGCTCAACAGCTCTTCTTGCAGGGTGAGTCCAGCTCCAGGCTAAGGCACCACCAGCCACCACGTTATTCTTTGTTTAAGTTTTTCTTTTTACTCTCTCTGTGGGCTTCAATTCATATTTTAGATTCTTCCTGGGTCCAAGGGACCCACTTCCTTCCTTCTTGTCTCTCCATGATGTTGTATTCCAGCATCTGAACTGTTTCTCTCAGAGACACTGTTTACCCTGCTGCTTACTGTTCCACCATCTTTCCAGAAGTTATTCTCATTTCTCTTATAGCTTCATTTTCTAATGGGCATTTGGTTTTTGGGGATTAACTTTTTTGAGCTATTCATATAATCCAGATATTAGTCCTTTACCAAAAATTTTAGCTAGCAAGATTTTTCTTCCATTCTGGATGTTGTCATTTCATGTTCTTTGTTGTCTCCCATTCTCTGTTGTTTCACTTACTATGCAGAAGCTTTTTACTTCAATGCAATCCCATTAGTTGGTTCTTGATATTATTTCCTGTACCACTGTGTTCTATTCAAGAAGTCTTTGCTTCTGCCTGTTTCCCAAGTGTTTCACCTCTGTTATCTTTCAGTAATTTCAAAGCATCTGTTTTTATATCTAGGTCTTTGATCTATTTGGATTGGATTTTAGTATAGGGTGTGAGATAGGAATCTAATTTCAGTCTTCTGCAAGTGAATATTGTTTCCCCAGCATCATTTGTTAAAGAGGTTGTCTTTTATCCAACATGTATTTTTGGCCCCTTTGTCATGCTGTAGGTGTACATGCTTATTTCTGTGCTTTCTGTCCTATTCTGTTGGTCTACATACCTGTTTTCATGCCAGTGCCATGCTGTTTTGCTACTCTAGCTTTATAATATAACTTGAAATCCAGTAATGTGGTGCTTCCATTTTGCTCTCTTTGCTCAGGGTAGCTGTGGCTATTCCAGATCTTTTCTGATTTCATATGAAGTTTAGGATTGGTTTTTCTAATTTTGTGAAGAATGTTATTGGTATTTTAATAGAGATTGCATTAAATCTGTAGGTTTTTGGGTTATATTATCATTTTCATAATATTAGCCCTTCTGATTCAAAAAAATGGGATGTCTTTCCATTTTCTAATGTCCTTTTCAATTTTTTTCTCTGAGTTCTGTAATTTGAAGATACATAAGTCTTCCCCCTTCCTGGTTAGGTTCTTTCCTAGGTATTCAAGTTTTTGAAGCTGTGGCACATGATCTTGTTTTTGTGATTTCTTTCTCAGCAAGTTTATTATTGATGTATAGTAATGCCATTGATTTTTATGTGTTTTTTTTAATCCTGATGTTCATGTTTTAAGTCATAATTTTGCTATTAGTTACTGTTCTAATGTGGGACTGTGTTTTCTAACTTAATTGTATTTTTCTTAAAATGAATTTAAATCTTTGATCAGGACATTTAACAAATAAAATACCAAAAAAAAGTAGAAAAACCAGCTTTTGAAGCCTTTAGAAACTTACAAATTTCAAAAACTAAAGCTTGCAATCAAGAAACATTGGAGTGTATTCCTATAAAACAAGGAGAAACTGAACAAATTATATAAGGGCTCAAAAGTTGTACTGATTTAATTTTGAAATTCTATAATTGATGTTTGAAATATCTTTAAAACTGGGCTGAAACTTGAAGGAATGAAATTGAGAATGGCTAAGATTTCTTAAGTTCTAAATACAGTAAAGTAAAAATAATCATAGAGTCAACTTATCTGACAAATTCTGTCAAAAAAAATCTGTCAGAAGAAGATATTCTGAATAAGGACAAGATGACAAAATATCTAAAAATATTTGGGTTAAAATTAAACATTTCAATAAGGAAAAAGTGACAAAAAGGATTCCTTCTTGTTATCAAAATTTGTTCTGAGCTTATTAGAAGGAGTAATGAGGGATGTTGAAAATTTCAAATTTATTAACTATAGGGGAGATGTCACGAGATTTTATAAATAAATGAGAATTAGATTATACTTAAAAATTGAATTATTTAAAGAAATACTAGTGACATGGTGCTACTTATCTAATTAAATGTAGATATTTAAGTGGGTCTCACTATGTTGTCCTGTCTGGCCTTGAACTCTTGGCCTCAAGTAGTACTTATGTCTCAGCCTCCCAAGCTCTGGGACTATAGTGTGCAAGTCATTATGCCTGCCCTTGGCTTCCAGGTTTATATTTAGAAAGAACTTTGAAAATAGTTTCTAGGTTTTAATTGTTTTTGCTGTTTTGAGACAGGGTCTTGCTAAGTTGCCCAAGCTGAATTAGAATTTGTGATCTTCCTGACTTGGCCTCCTGAGCAACTGAGATTACAGCTACTTGCCACTGAAAATAGTTTTTGAGTAGAGCTATTTTAGAGTTTCACCAATGAAATAAACCAGTATGTCAGTGAATAAATAAAAGCTTCAATATGTAAGCATTTGATTACTTTTGTAGTTCCTTTCAATCTCACAGGTGTCATAGCTTGGAAAATAAATTTTTCTGTCACCTTGATTTTAAAGCTATATCTGACCTCTGTAGAAAAATTATCATGATCTACTAATGATGTCTGCCATGAATGAGGGAAATAGTCATTGGGTACTATATCAGTGAGTGCTTACTAGAGAAACAGATTTAATACAAGATATACAATATGTAAGAATTTACAAGATTAGCTTACAGTGGCCACCCACAGAGTCAGATGTGGAGAAGTAAAGGTTTAAAGGTCTATCTGTGCACTGGAGATCTGAAGGATTCAGTCAAAGGCCCAGAGCTCAGTGTAGTGTCCCATGTGTGTCTGTATCAGGAAGTTGAAAAGTCTGTGCTGGAGGCTGAAGAATCTGCACTGGAAGCCAGGGGTGATGTCCAAGGTGAAGGTGAAGACTCGAGCTCCTCTGAAGAAATAGAAGCAAGGCTTTCTCCTTCATTTTGCCTTTCTACCATTCAAGTGACAGGTCACCCTAGGGTGGGTCTTCTGTCTTCAGTAAATCCCCTCAGCCACACTCAGAACTATGCTGATCCAGTTTAGTTGGCTGTTTCTTACTCAAGTTGACAGAATCCGTTAACTATCATAGATACTTTCTCATTTTGGTGGTTCTTGCTGGAGAATACTGGTTATTGTCACTATTAATCTCATTTTTTCCAATAGGAAGGAAGATTTCTTATGTGGCAGCCTTCATAGTGGTTGGCTTTCAGGCAGGAGAATAAGGAAGAGAGTTTTCCTAAAGATTTCCCATAACAGAGTCATTTGAAAGGCAAACATTTCCATTTAGTCTTGGGAGCCAGGAGCAAGCAACAGACAGCTGATAAATGTCAGTGTCATCTGAATTTTGTGATTTCAGTGGCATGTGTGGCTCCTGTTTATCAGTTTCCTGCCTCTTTCTGTAGCTGTCCCAAAGAGCTTCAAGATGTAAAGAATTGATAAGTAAAAAGAGAAAGAAGGAGAGGGAGCAAATGACAATTTTCTTGGCAGCTATGCCAGCTGTGTGGAGAATCAGAGGTATGAAACAAGAAACCTTCCCAGAAGGAAGTTGTCCTGTTAAGATGCAATTTTGTAAAAAAAAAAAAAAAAAAAGAAAGAAAGAAAGAAAGAAAAGAAAGAGAGAAGGAAAAAAAAGACAAGAAAATAAAAAGGTGAGGGGAGCACATTTTCCTAGCTTGATGTGCTCTAAGTCCTAGATCCTTGACTGTGATCTCCAGTCCTATCTTCTCCATTTCACGTCTTTTACCACTACTTCACTTCACCTAGTCACTCCTAAGGTCACAGGATGGTTGGAGGCATCACCAAGAACCATACCTGCTCTGAAATCTTCATTTAAACACCCCATTCTGTGAGTGAAATCTTCTACCAATCCAGGTTTCCCTACTGTTATTCCCTCCAGAATTCTTCAACCTCCTAATCCCTATCAATCAGTCCTCTTCATCTCCATACTGCTAATCCAGTCCAGGGTCCTCACACCAGCCACTTTCCAGTGAATGTTCTCATTTCCTGTGCCTGTTTCCTTCTACACATGTTAACAGGCCCTAAAACATAACTGCAGAAACAACTCATAGCACCAAGTGTTTTGAAGTAGGATACTAAGGCATGCAACATGGCCAGAACAATTGGGGAAGACCAACTGAAGAGACCTGTTGACTATAGTCACAGACCAGCAGCTCTCAATGTGACACAAGATCTGGCACCTGACATCAATTTTTACACCACTTTCTAATTTTTTTCTCCTCCACCCCCACCTCACTTCCCTAGTCCTAATTTTCCCCTCTAAATCTTTTGACCCAAGAATGAGCTGAGCCTAGCAATCTTCCAGCATGAGATCAAGTGGGACTGAAAGGATCAACTATCAAAGAAGATACAAAAAGATGCCAAAAATTGACTTTTTGGCCACTGCCCTCTTGTCCATTCTGCTTGCAGGACTTAACTTCTCTTTTTCTTTCAAAGCGTTCTTTTCTTCTTAAATGCTTCTTTTCCCTTTCTTATTTTTTCCCTAAAAAAATGTTAATCTTTCACGTTCACCAATTGTCCCATCCAATTCATTAAATAGCACAATAGGAACCTGAAAAGCACCACTGGTCCCTGCTTCACCCAGTGTGATACCTGTGACCCTCAGGGTGAGCCAGTTCTGATACATCCACTCTGGCAAGGTCTCTATGGTCAGCTCTTGTCTGAGTCTGCTCAGGTTGCTAGAATGAAATACCATAAACTGGTAGCTTACAAACATCATAAATGTATTTCTCACAGTTCTTTGGACTGGAAAATTCAAGATTAAAACAGATTCAGTGTCTGGTGGGTGCTTGATTTCTGACTTATAGATGGCGCTGACTTGTTAGGTCCTCACATGATGGAAGGGAGGGATAAGGCAGCTCTTTGAGGTCTTAGTGAGGGCTCTGGTCTCGATCATGGGACCTCTACCCTCTTGACTTAATCACTTCCCAAAGATCTCATCTCCTAATGCCATCATTTGGGGGTTAGGATCACAACATATGAATTTGGGGGATGGGGCACTAATATTTAAACTACAGCTACTGTCTTCCTTATTCTCCACAGAATTGATTTCAAACCTTTTCTTTCTCCACAAACCACAAGAGCCCTTCATTAGACTCATGCAAGCAACTTCCAAAGGGAATTTGAAGCCATCAGGTGAGAACTCTCCTAGCTCATTAGCACCACATGGTAGAGTTTATATGGACCAGTACACACCCTTTTCTTTTCTCATCACTCTGCAAGCAGTGTCTGTCCCCTAAACCGAGCCACCTTCTCCATCAATGCTCTTTTCCTTTCTCCTCCCATCTCTTACAATTATGCCCTTTTTCTCCTGAAGTTTTACCCTTCCTCTCTCTTTTGGGGCCTGCTCTCAGCATATAACCCCTGCTGTGGACTGAATTGTGATTGTGACAAGTTGTCAATCCATATATTAAAGCACTAACATCCAGTGTAATGACATTTGGAGACTGGGCTTTCAGGAGGTACTGTGGAGTAGATGAGATTATGAGGGTGAGAAGGTTAAAAGAGGATTAGTGCCCTTGATAAAAACAGAAAGACCTCAAAGCTCTCTGTCTCCCCACCAAGTGAGGACATGATGAGAGGGCAGCAGTCTACAACTCAGAAGGATACCTGTCACCAGAAACCATCTGCTGGCACTTAGATCTGGGATGTCTAGTCTCTAGAACTGTGAGAAATTCATTTTTGTTGTTTAAGCCACTCAGTATTTTGTTGCCAGTACAAGCTGGCTAAGACTAGTCCACTATGCCCTCCAAATTCCATCCTAGCTCTCTCCTCCCTTTCAGAACCAAATTTGTTAAAATATGCCACTTTCATTGACATCACTCATATTTAATCCACTAACACTATAAAAGATAATAGTACTGAAAAGAAAGTTTAAGTAAGTCACAAAGACCAGCACTATATCAGGAACTTGGTCTTTCCGGTGTGGAAAATTAAATTTAAAAATTTCCCAATAACTATGTAACTATAATTGAGTTGAATGCCTTCATAGAGAACTGCTCATTGGATGTCAAGAGATCTTACATTTCCTAACCTCATCTGGGACATGAGACAGAGGGAAGTATCCCTAGGGCAGTGACATTAGATTATACTGTAAAAATGAGTGGGAGGTGATCAGATGACTGAAGAGAGATGTATGACTCCAGACAATGTGGAAAAGGTCTATGTTTAGGAAAAAGCAGAATACAATTCCTAAACCAGACAAGAATTTGGGCAAAAAGAGATTAGGCCAATTTCTTGAAAATAGATGTGAAAATCCTTAACAAGATACTAGCAAACAGAATGTAACAAATCATCAAAAAGATCATACACCATGACCAAATAGGCTTCATCCCAGAGATTCAAGGATGGTTCAATATACCGAAATGAATAAATATAATTCATCACATAAACAAAAGCAAGGGAAGAGCCATACAATCATCTCAATAGATGCAGAAAAGGCCTTTGACAAAGTCCAACTTCCATTATTGATTTGAGACAGATATATATATATATATATATATATAGAGAGAGAGAGAGAGAGAGAGAGAGAGAGAGAGAGAGAGAGAGAGAGAGAGAGAAACAAAGAAATGAGATAAATAAGAAGGAAGAAGTAGGGAAAGGTCCAAATACTTTCCAAAATTACAAATTCCATTGTTTAAAGAATATTTCAATATACAATATATGCCAGTTGGTTTCATTCATGATACTAGTTTATCTTAGTTCATTGAAAAGAAAGATTTGAGTTATTAGCTGTTTGTTTCTTTTTTATAAGAATCTCCTTGGTTTATGTCTGGTTCTTTGAGTACTTTGAAGATAATGATACACAGTGTATTAACTATTGTTATTCTCTTATTATTTGATTATGAAATTTTGTTTTATTTTTTTCAAAAATACAAAAAAGAAAGAGTAGGATACATGTGGGGGCTGCAGGACAGTCTGAGGGCTGGACCAGAGTGGGCAAGGGAGAGTATGGCCAAAGGTCACACTGGCCCAAGGATAGGCAGAGCCCTAAGACCAGGGACTTTGGTATTATTCCAAGGACAATGTGGAGCCAATGAAGGATTTCGGGAAAGAGAGTCATGGAATAGCATTTATAGTTAAAGAAAAATTACTCTATCTTCAGTGAGGTTTGGATGGATGATCAAAATGTTGATGAGTGGAATTAATTCTGTGACCTGTGCTTGCCTACACAAGGCCACAGTATAAAAAGTATGAAATCCTATCATGGCTAAAGACAAACTATCAGGAAGAAGACTCCTTGTGACCTCAGGGCTTTCAGTCTATCTTGTGTTGGCATCCATAAGTCTCTGACTTCCGGGGTCATCCTTATTGTGTCTTCACCATGGCAGCCGCCATGGGAATCAACACAGCAGATGGTGATGCCAGATTGAAATGGGGAAATGGAAGCATTTTCATTTTGTTTTCTGGGCCTCCATCAACCAGCAAGTGAACGTTAAGCCCCAGCGTCTTAGCTGCCTCAAAATTTCCCATCCATTAGGTGCTTGAAAGATGTCTGAATGTCTCATTTGTTCATGGAGAGTATTGTTGTTCTTGTAGTGAGAGATGGAAAAGAGCAATCCTCATGCTGTAGAGTGGTATGAAATCCACCCTCTATCTCTATCTTGGTGGGCAATGGTTGCTCATTTATTGGAGAAGAAAATCTGGTTTTGTGCTAGTATTCAACACTCTACCTCAGCATATCTGCTCAGATGCCTACTATATTTCTTTTTCTGCCCTGCATGGCCTTGAACTCCAGTAATCTGAACTATTATTTGGTCCCTGCATAGATTGCCTTTTCTTCTCTCTTTCACTCTTTCATTCGTTCAACAAATATTTATTGAGTGCTTACCACGTACATATATAGTAGGGATAAAGTATTTTTGCAAAGTACCTGTTTTAACAGAGTTTACCTTCTGGTGAGAGAGGCAATAAGCATCATTCAATCATCTTTGCTTTGTGTATGTCTGAGAAACCACCACCATGAAGAATTTGTGATATTTCTAGACAACTATTTTTAGATATTTTCTATACATATATTGCCTGTATACACGCACTTTTATATTAATTAGATAAAATTGTACACTTTTATATTAATTACATAAAATTGTACAGAAATTTTTAAAGAAATTTTTCATACTACTGAGTACTAATAAAGACCAACTTTTTTGATGTCTGCATAGTTATCTTTCAGATGTATTGACTATATTTTACTTAACCCTTTCTTATAAGCCTTTATATTATTTTCTTTCTTTCTCTATTTGTTCAGCCTAAAATTCTCTTTCATTCATTATTAGATAGTCACATCACTTGAACCCCTATTTGCATCAGCCATTTGATCAAATACAAGACAGATTTTCCTTAAAACTATGCAATATTGTTCTGGGGAATGATGTTTTGGGTTTGATTCCCAAAACTAAGGTAACAAAACCAAAAACAGACAAACAGGATTGCATCAAACTAAAAACTTTTAGCAAAGCATAGGGAACAACAGAATGAAGGGGTAACTTATGAAAAGGGAGAAAATATTTGCAAGCCATACACCTGATAAGTTACTATTCAATATGTATATAAAAGAATAGTTAAGATAGTTGTACTACTGATTTCTCTGAGTTCGCTGAAGAGAAAGATTTATGCTGGTATTGTTCGGACAATTGAATGCAGATGTCTTGTGTGCTGGGTGAATGAGTTGGGGATGACAATACACAATGCATGTACCACTGTTGCCCTCTGATTGATATGTTTTGAAGTTTTGTTGTAGGGGTTTTTTGTCTTCTTTCTTTCTTTCTTTCTTTCTTTCTTTCTTTCTTTCTTTCTTTTTATACTTGAATAAAGTGTATTTAAAAAAACCAATAAAATGGGATTTCAAAGGGAAAAAATATATAAGGAGCACAACTCAATATCACTAAATTAAATAACCTTGGCCTTTTAGACATTTTTCAAAAGAAGAAAGGCAAATGGTCAACAGATATATTTCAAAAAGCTCTACATCACTAATCACTAGTGGAATACAAATTAAAACTGCAATAAGATATCACCTCATACTTGTCAGAATTGTTACTATAAAAGAAGTGAAAGATAAGTATTTGTGAGGACATGAAGGAAAGGGAGCCCTTGCACACTGTTGGTGGGAGTGTAAATTATTACAGCCACTGAAGAAAGCATTTGGAAGTTCCTCAAAGAAAAAACCCATTAGAAATAATTAGTATATAATCCAACAATCCTACTTTTAAGTGTATATTCGAAGGATTTAAAATCAATATGTTGAAGAGATATCTGTTACTTTCTTGCTCATTGCAGCAATACTTTTAATATCCAACATTTGGAATCAACCTAAGTGTCTATCAACTGATGAATGGATAAAGAAAATGTGTTACATATACAAAGCCTTAAAAAAGAAGGAAATTATATCATTTGTGACAGCATGGATGAACTTGGAGGATATTATGCTAAATATATTAGGCACAGAATGAAAAATATTGCATGTGGAGGCTGGGCACGGTGGTGAAAACCTGTAATCCCAGCTCTCCAGAAGCTGAGGCAGGAGGATTGCCAGAAGTTTGAGGCCAGCCTGGAATACATAGTGAGACCAGGGCAGCCTGAACCACATAGTAAGAATCTGTCTCAAAAAAACAAATCACATGTGGAATATGTATGTGAAAATTGAAGAAAACCAAACACATAGAAACAAACACTAGAATGGTGACCTATTAGCAATTTATAAGTTAGGAAAAATGAGCAGATGTTGATTAAAGGGCATAATGTTTCAGCTAGACAGGAGGAATAAAGGATGATAAGTATTTAAAGTGATATAAATGCTAATGAATTTGATTCAATCATTTTACATTATACACTCAGCGTGCCATATTCACAGTTTCCACAACTGTGAATTCACCCAACCATGGGTCAAAATTATTTGCAAAAATTGTGTCTGTGCTGAGTATGCACATATTTTTCCTTGTCATTATCCCCTAAATAATACAGCATAATAACTATTTACATGATATTTATATTGTATCCAGTATTATAAGTAATCTAGAGATTATATGAAGTGTTGGCAGGACATACATTAGTTATGTGCAAATACACCATTTTATGTAACTGATGAGCATCTAAAGAATTTGGTATCCTCAGAAGTCCTGGAATCAGTTCCACTCAGATACTTAAGAGATGATTGTGCACGTATCCCATGGCACCACTTTGTATAATATGCTACTGTAGCTTATCAATATCCAATTTAAAAAAGAAAAGGGAAACTTTCCATGAGCAACCTGTGTTATACAGCACCTTCTGGTCCCCCTTATTCTGTTTAGTTTCCATCAAAGTAAAAACCAGAAGGAATTGAACATTCCAGCCAAATGATGGTTATGAATAACAGGGCATTTCAGACTGAAAATACATAAAGAGAAACATGAAAGTCCACTAAGCTGGTTGTGGAGAAGCTGAGACTTAACCCGTTTCTTCAGTCTTCAAAACATCCTCCTTTTGAAAAGCAAGAAACATCTCCATCAGTTAATTATTGCTGTCTTCCTACTAGAACCTAGAGAATACTTAGCAAGCTTAACTGTGCATGCAAGTCACCTGGGCATCTTAATAAACTCAGTTTCACTCAGGAGATACCGGGCAGGGTCAAACTCCAGGCGCTCTTTAATGGTGCCAGTCCATGAATCCCTTTAGCAAGAATCTAGAAGTTCCTAGATGGCTAAATTTTAGAAAGATGCCTTCAGCTATGTCACCTCTCTTGGGCTATTTTTCCCTCCATCAAAACTCTACTGAGAAAATTTCCCATCAGTGTCCATTGTTTTTCCTTCCAGTCCTCAGAATTAGGGTCGTGTTTACATGTGTGTGGCACCAGCCCTTCTTTCTGTCTTTCTACCTTCTCCATTGCTTCTTGGATTGCCTCATCTCTTTCACTTACGAGTCTGCTCTTCCTACCTAACTGATTCCCTGGACCTTTATCCCTGGTCAGGGATTGTTTCCATGTGCCCTCCCCAAATATGTGCATTTATGATAGTATCTTTCGCCACATCATGGGTCTCAACAACAGCTTCATATCAGAATTTACTTGAGGAGATTATTAAAACCATAGATGCCAGCATCATGTACAAAACCAATTAAATAAACGTTTCTAAAAGGAGATTCCAGGCACAGTTTTAACTTTCCCCAGCCCTTACATATGCAGCTGGAACTAAGAAACACTACATTTCAGATGAAAAAGAAACTAGTTGCTGAAGTGTGTCACTTGAGCTTCTTTCAAGTTATGAGCCAGTAATAAAAATTTATATATTTTAATTATCACTAATATTTTGAGACTATATTCATTATGTATTTTTTTAGAAACAAAAAAATCAAGAATTGGAAAATCTGCATACCACATGGTAACAAAAGGCTTACCCTACAACCTTGTGAATGTATTAAGTGCTACTAAGTTGTATATTTATAGTAATTTTTTGCTGGATGACTTTTACTTCAGTTAAAAACACAAAACAGAAAACCAAAAGAACTATGTTTACCAATAATACCTTTCCTGGGAGAGAATTTTTGTTTTGTTTTGTTTTGTTTTGGTACCAGAGTTTGAATTCACAACCTCGTGCTTACCAGGCAGACACTTGCACCACTGAGCTAAATGCCCGGCCTTTGCCTTTTTGAGTGAGACAGGGTCTTGCTATGCCATTCAGGCCGGTCTTGAGCTTACTTTGTAGCCCAGGCTGGTCTTGAACTCGAAATGATCCTCCCGCCTCAGTCTCTCGAGTGCTGGGATTACAGGAGTGTGCCACCATGCCTGGCTCCTGGGAGATAATTTTAAAATTTTCAAAATTCAAAAGTTAAAGTTAAGTATGTAGAAGACAAATCTTAGGGTCTTTTTCTGCATCATGAGCAGGAAGGGATTGCCTCTCTCAGTGCCGTTCTTAAAAATCTAACCTAGAAACCTATTTTTATACAATGAGACTCTGTTTTACCTAGCCACTAGTCATGGAACCAGGAATATTCCTTTGACCCCAAAACAGTTCACGCATAGAAATGTGATGTGGATTAATTCTCTTCAGGTATTGAACAAATAACTCAGAAATTAGAATGAATGATATTGAATACTGGGCCTTCAAACTCATATAATCAGAATGTGTTGATCTCAAGTTGGTCTGTGGTCATTTCAGAGATTTCAAGGAAAAAGTATCACCCAGAATGATCCATGTAAAGCAAGGCATGTTCATGCCAGTCCTTTTCCCACATGTCCCCCCATCTCTTACAAGATTTTCTAAGCCCCTCAATTAAATAAATATGGTTTCTTATGATCTGTCATCCCCAGAAACAATTCTTCTGTCTTGTTTTCTCACTCTCACCAGCTTCCTGTTTGGCATCCTCAACTCAGAATGCTGGCAATTTCTCAACAGAATATATCCTTCTCTTCTTCATTCCATAGTTGTTCTGTGCCCTCCAGGAACTTTAATATCAAGAAAAATGTTGTAATCACCATTCATTAAGTATTTATCATGTTTACTTACTCTGAAAGACACATTTTAGCTATTACATTCTAAAATCCATCACCATCTCCCCAACTCCAGTGATGGATGCTATGGTAAAGATATCATGATTATTCTTCTCTCATTGTATTTTTCATGCAAAGATAATTATCTATTTACATGTCTTCCCCATGAGACTATAAACCCACACAATCAGGGTGTTATGTCTGTGTCTAGATGTCCTCCCAAAGCAACCTGTGGTCATAGGTGGGGCTTTTCAGAGGTGGCTGGATCTAGAGTGTGTGATACTGGGATTAAGTGTGTGATGCTGGGATCAAGGGTATGTGATTACTAAATTAGTCCACTCATTGGTTTGGCATAGTTCTGGGTGTGAGTGCTACTTTACCTTAAGGGTGTGTAACCTGGATAGAATATAAGGAACTGAAAGAGGGCTGCTGTCATTGCTTGCTGCTTGCTGCTTGCTGCTTTTGCTGCCTTCTGCCTTCCATGCCATGAACTGTATTTTTCTCCTCTGTGATGCCCCTCCACCATGCCACCCTGCCTTAGAGCCAGCCAACTTAGGACTGTGATATGGTTTGTGTCTGAATGTCCCTCCAAAGCCTCATGTGGTCACAGGGGGCTAGCTTTCTGGAGGTGCCTGTGTTTAGAGTTTGTGATTTGCTCATTGTCTGGTGCTGGCATTGGTGATGTGAGTGCTATACCCAACCTAGGGTAGGTAGACTGCATACAATATAAGGAAGGAAAAGAGGCTTGCTCCTCACTTTTGGCACTTTTGCTCTTGTTGCTTTTGCTGTCTATTGCTGCCATGAACTGTTGCTCCTCTGCCACACCACCCTGCCTTGGAGCAAGCTGATTATGAACTCAAACCACCATAAACTCTGAGGTGAATAAACCTTTCCTTCCTTAATTTTGGGTGTCAGGTATTTTTGTCTCTCAACAATGACAGAAAAGTAACCAAGAAAGAATTTGGTACCAGAGAAGTGGGGTCATTGCTGTGACTACCTGACCATGTAGTTCAAGAGTCTTTGGGAATGGCTTGTGGGAGTAGAGCTGGAATGCCTTAGGTTGTTCCAAATGGGAGATTCTGATCAGAACTCAGAAGACCAGAAGGGTGAAAGAAATCCTACTGGTAAAGACCAGGCTTGGGAGGTTTCTGCTGTGCAGGAAGACTGCAGTGGCTACTGGACTCCAGACAATATATGCTATGGCTTGGCAGAAAGTTTGTCTGTGTTCAGAGACTCTGCCTGAGGCTGAGATTAAGGGTGACAGACTGATTAATCTGGCAAAAGAAATTCCAAGGTAGTCAAATGTTAAGGAGGTGGCAGGGCTGCTGCTGGTTTTTTAGCCAGATTTGCAATGAGAATCTAGAGTAAAGAGCTGAGCAGCATGATTTAAAACATTTTGAGTTTGGCCAGAAGGGAAGCTCCAGTAAAGCTGTGGACTGCAGAGATAGAGCTGAGGAGATCTCTGTTGCTGAGAAGGAACAGGACAATAGAAAAGATGGCCTGAGGGTATCACAAGAAGCAGCAAGTCGCCACCCTATGCAGCCTCAAAACTGCAAAAGTAAAAGACTTTTATTTGAGGAGAAAGCTGTAGCATACCATGTGCCAGAATGGTGGCAGCATAGAGAATTTGTTCTTCAGGATTCACAGTGCTTAGCAATCTAGGCACTGTAGACTGTCTACAGCCAAGAGAGAAGAAAGTCTGGCTACTGCTTTGACTGGACAGCAGACCTTGGTATCATTGACCTGGCTCTGGTTTTAGGTGCACGCAGAATGCAAGAGTTATGAGGTTAAGATGGCTTCCACTTAGATTTTAGAAGACCTGAGAGGCCGGGCAGTGTGCCCCTGAGAAGGCAATGTGTGAAGCTGTGAGAGTGAAGCCAAGGGTGCAGTGGAGAATGCAGAAGTTTGGAAAAGCCAGGAATGTGGATCATCTAAGGAAAGCTGCAAGGATTGAGCAGAGCTGGCCTAAGAGAGAGCAGTGGGATCTACAAACACTGGAAGTGCCATAGGGGTAGAGCCAAACAAGTCCTTTGGAGCTCACAACTTGTCACAGATTGATTCAGATGTTCCACATGGAATTACAGGATTTAATGTTTGCCTTGCTGAATTTTGGACTTGCTTTAGTCCCAATCCTTTGTAGCCTCCTATTTATACCTTTCAGAATGGAAATGTCTACCTTGTGCCATTGAACGTTGAAAATGTTTAACTCATCATTTGTAAAGAGGTTTGCAGCTAAGAATTTGCCTTATATCTTGGAGGGGACTAAGGACTTGGACTGTTCTGCAATGCTGAAACTGTTAGGCCTTTGGTGACTCTTAGAAATGGACTAAACGCCTTTTGCATAAATGAATGTGCATAAATCTTTAGGGGTCCAGGGGTAGAATGCTATGGTTTGTGTCTGGATGTCCCCCCACCAAAGCCTCATGCAGTTGCAGGGGGCAGGCTTTTAAGAGGCTCCTGAATCTACAGTTTGTGATTGGTTCTTTGTCTAGTGCTGGGATTGACAATATGAATGCCACACCCATCCTAGGGCAGGTAGCCTGCATATAATATAAGGGAGGAAAAGAGTTTTGCTCCTCCCTTTGGCCCCTTTTGCTCTTGTTGTTTTTGCTGTCTTCTGCCACCATGAACTATTGCCTTCTGCCAAGTGTCACCCTGCCTTGGAGCCAGCTGATTATGGACTCAAACCTCTACAAGCTGGGAGATAAATAAACCTTTCCCTCTTTAATTTGGGGATCAGGTATTTTGTCTCAGCAACAAGAGGAAAGTAACTGAGACAGACTGAACCTTCTAAAAACTGTGAGGTACCATAAACCTTTCCTCCTTTATCACTGGGTGTTGAATATTTTGTCTCAGCAACAAGAAAAGTAACTAAGACACAGAGCCCTTTCTAATTTTTGCTTTGCAGTTAGAACAGTTCTTGCCACAATGGAAGTGTTTCACGTATATTCGTGCAATGATTAAGGGAACATGTACTACAGAAACCATAATTTTTTTAATGGTATTCAAAGTGTCTCTGTTGAAATCTTATAAAAATAAGACTGACTTGTATTGGTTTATCATCACTATGATACTCTAAATCTCAAAAGAAATAAGTCTCTAGTTTCATCTCTTAATTAAAAATTGAGCATTGCTATCGATGTCATGCTTTTCACAACGCTTTCACACTTACTCTCTTAACTGTTCCACAATGACCTTGTAAAGCAGGATCCCTCCTTACAATGAAAGTAAAGCCCGGCACAACTCTGTAGGGCAAGGTGACTTGCAGAGGGTTGTACAGCTTTGTGACAGAAAAATCAGGATTAGAATCTGCAAGGTTCTAATTAGAGGTTGGTTGTCATGAACTACGTTCATCAGTTAGGGATTAGTTTTACTGACTATAAAGAAAGGAAAAATATCTAGGCCCTACCCTGCCAGGAAGAATCCTAAGAAGAAAGAGCCAAGGGCAAGGAAAGAGATTTGATGCCACTCTACCAGGTCATCCTTTTCTTCTGATTCCCTGTAACCCCTCTTTTATCCAGCAAAAACAAATTGAAAGATACTTCAATTATGCAGTGATGTTTCAGCTCGAATGCACTCAAATTAGTAAGCGTTGATGGATACCTCCATCCAAAATCTTAGGTTAGAAATGAAACAAACTGCCAGACATGGTGGCACACACCTGTAATCCCAGCACTTAGGGGGCTGAGGCAGAAGGATTGACACAAGTTTGAAGCCAGCCTTGAGTACATGGTGAGTTCAAGGCCAGCCAGAGCTACATAGTGAGACCCTATTTCAAAACAAAACAAAACAAAACAAAACAAAACAAAACAAAACAAAACAATGAGTGGGGCATTCTCTGCCATCAGGGGTCTCAATGCTAAATGAAGATAGTGGATAATTACATACACAAAAAGAATATCATATGGCAAGCATTATTCATATCTTCATATGTAAATTTCTCTGTTTGTTAGTTACTAAATGCCTGCTATGTTCCAGGTTCTAGAAAAAGGTGGTTAAATAAACAGTTTGTGAGCTGGGCGTGGTGGCTCACGCCTGTAATCCCAGCACTTGGGAGGCTGAGACAGGCGGATCGTTGTGAGTTCAAGACCAGCCTGGGCTACAAAGTGAGCTCAAGGCCAGCCTGAATGGCATAGTGAGACCCTGTCTCAAAAACAGGGCTGAGGATCTAGCTCAGCGGTCTAAGTGCCTGCCCGGCAAGCACAAGGTTGTGAGTTCAATCCCCAGTGCTGCAAAAAAAAAATAAATAAATAAACAGTTTGTGTTCTTGTAGTACCTCCATTGTTCTAAAAACAATAGGCATGCAATCACATAAGTAAGTAAGCCAATTTAAGATAGCTGTATTGCCATAAAATGTGATTTTTAATATGAGTTACAGAATAACACAAGAAAATATGTAACTATGTATTTTAAAACATATAATAAAAGCATTTGACAGAACTTAATATCATTCATGGTCAAAACTCTCAGATTCTAAGAATAGAGAGAACTTTTCTTTCTTTCTTTCTTTCTTTCTTTCTTTCTTTCTTTCTTTCTTCCTTTCTTTTGGTACCAGGGATCGAAATCACCACCTTGCACTTATCAGGAAAGTGCTTGAGCCATTGAGCTAAATCCTGGCCCTAGAGAGAACTTTTTCAACTTGATAAAGGAATTAATGAGTAATGCATAAGCAAAAGCATTCTTAAAGAAAAAAGAGTATCATTTTCCACTCTAAGAATGGCAACAAGGAGAAAATGTCTTCTCTCACCACTTCCACTTAACATTGTGTTGGATATTTTAGCCTGTGCAGTAGTAAGAAAAAAACATGAGGCATGCAGATTAGAAAGAAGTAAAACTATGTTTATCTCCAAATGCCATAATCTTCTATAAAGAACATCACAAAAATTTACTGAAAAAAACAAAACAAACACACAAAAAAACCACTAGAATTTCATTGAAAAGGAAGGTTTTTGCTAATATTATTTGGACAATTAAATGCCAATATCTTGTACTCTGACTAACTAATATAAAGATAACAATACACAATGTATTAACATTTTTACCCTCTAATTATCTTGTTTTGAAATTTTGTGAGTTTCTCTTTAAAATAAAAAAACACTGGAAATAATAAGTGAGCTTATAAAGGTATCAGGATATAAAGGCAAAATACAAAATCAGATGTGGTTCTCTATTCACATTGAACAATTAGACAATGAAAGAAAAGAAATGCAATACACAAAAAAATCCCACAAATTAATTAGTGGGAAATTTAACAAAACGTGTGAAGGATTTATACCCAGAAAACTACAATACAATCATTGTAAAAAGTAATGAAGACTCAATTAAGTGGTGAGACAAACCATGACCACTGGTTAGATTAAATACAGTTCAGATGCAAATTCTCCCTCTACTAAGTAATCAGTAGATTCAATACAGTCCCTGTGTGATTATCTGCAGTGTTTTTTGGAAAAATTGACAAGTAGATTATGAAATGTATATGGAAATGTGAAAGACCTATGATACCCAAAATAATTTGAAAAATAATAGAATTGAAAGATTCATATTAGTTGATTTTAAGTCTTACAGTAAACTGACATTAATCAAGCAGCATGATGTCAGAAAAATGGACATGAAAACAGGCATAGAATACAACGTTCAAAAACTGACCCACAGAAACATTAATTGATTTTTTTAACAAATCTGCCAAAGTATTTCAATGTATAAAGAGCAATCTTTCCAACGAATGCTGCTGGAATAACCAGACTTCCATATTGAAAAACAAAAGATAAAAAGCCTTGACCCTTGTCTCATACCACACAGGAAAGTGCACCAGAGTGGTTGAATGACTTAAATAATACAGATTAAAATATAGGTAGTTATAAATTAAAGTATAGCACTCAGAATGTAAATATACAACTCAATAATATGACAAAAGTAAAGTAGTAAAAAGATTCTAAAAGACATTTCATGAAAAGGAGTAAGACCAAATTAAAATAATAGAAAGTATGTTCTTTGGCATGTTGAAATTAATAAGAAATCAGAAATCAACAACAGAAGGAAGTTTGTGAAATCTAAACATACTAAGGAATCAATTACACACTTTTTATTTGTATATGTGTGTGCTACATAATGTTGACATGCCTTTTGGGGAACTGGTACATGTACATAATAAATCTTAATTCTTTGTTTGTCTCCCTTTCCATCCTTCTCTCCCTCCCACCACCCATCTCTTGATACCCTTAAATAATGACAATAAATTAAGGAAGAAATCACAAGAGAAACAAAGAAATACTTTGAAATGAATGAAAATGAAAACATTATGAAAGAATTCAAGTTACACAGATCATGTTCTTTAACTATAATGGGATTAAGTTAGTAATTAATAATATAAAGATATTTGGAAAATTCCCAAATATTTGAAGACTAAATGATGCAAATCTGAACAACCTACACATCAAAAAAACAAACAAACAAAAAAAATTACAAAGTATTTTAAATTAAATAACAAGCCCATTTCAAAATTTATGGGATTCTACTATAGTAACACTTAAAAAATCTATGTCTCTAATGTATTTATATCAGGCAAAATAAAGTTTTAAATAGTAATCTCAGCTTCCACCTAAGAAGCTATGGAAAAGGAAAAAATAAACCCAAAGTCGGTGGAAAAAGTAAAATATTTAGGATCACAAGAATAAATGAAACAGAAATTAGAAAAACAATAGACAAACTCAGTGAAACCACAATTGTTTGTGGTGGTTTTTTTTTTTTTTTTTTT
>RJWT010010377.1:0-24223 GCA_004365215.1 Cuniculus paca
CAATCACAAATGCTAGATTCAGCCACCTCCTTGACTGCATGAGGCTTGGGGGGGCCACCTGGACACAAACCATAACATATACACTCAATAAATATTAAAAACTTAATACTTTATTTTCATGATCTTTCCTACTAAGTACTATTTAATATAATAAAACTCATAAAATTAAAATTAATAATTCATCAATAGAAATATTCTAAAGAATAAATGTGGGTCTACATGACCCACATTTATGCACCTTGTTGACAAAATTGGCCTTATGCTCCAAGGGCCACTAACCCATAACTCTCTAAATATTACTGTTAATTGTCTGTTTAAAGTCGTCTCTGCTTAATAGATACACTTCAGGGTCACTCCATAGGCTTACCATGTGGCTTCAAGATTTTTTTTTCTATTTCTGGTACTGAGAGTTTTTCTTTTCTCTATGTAGTTATATATAATTATAGTATACTTCTATGCAGTTGTAGTGTATACAGCATTTGAGAATTTCCAACAGAGGATTTCTGTTCTATATTGTCTTAGTCTTTGATGTTATTAGAACTAGATGGTCAGTATTGATATATCAATATCAATATCAATATCAGTATCAATACTGACCATCTAGTTCTAATTTGTTGGCAAGCCCTTGCAGTTGCTTTTAAGGTAGTTAATACATTCTAATACTAAAATGGCATGCAAGTCAGTGCTATTTGCAGACTGCAGGGGAAGACAACAAGAAGTTACCAAGCAGCAAACCCTCCCGACAAATCAGTGCCACATGTGGGCTTGCTGTGGAGAGAACCAGATGACAGTCCCTTCTGGTGCATGGACTGGGAAACAAGAAGAGCCAACCCCTACCCCCACCCCACCCCTGCCATAAGTGACCAGCTGATCTGGAGAAACACAGGCTATGATGATAGCTATTGAAGTAAAATGTAATTTAATGCTTGTAGTGTTTAGTGTTTCACTGACTCTGCAGGTCTAAAGCCAGTAGTCCGATCATCTCCTCAGAGGATAACAATATGCAATGCAGCATCTATGGGGGATCTCCTTCTGAAGGTGGTAGCCATTGTTAATTCCCTATCATTTTGTTTTGAAGTTCTGTATCATTTTCATTGTTTTGTTGGATTGGGTTTTATTCTGTTTTGTTTTGATTGATTTTATTATATCTGATGGCATGGGTAGCTATTTCAAAGATAACAAGACATATTATGGTAGCCATTTTGGATTTACTATTATCTTGTTTTGAAGTCCTTTATTGCGTTCATTGTTTTGTTTTTATTGGTTCTGTTCTGTTTTGTTTGATTTTTACTGTGTCTGACAGTATCTGTAACTATTTTGGAGACAATGAGAGGCATTATGGTAACCATTGTTGATTTCCTATTGTTTTGAAGTCCTGTGTCACTTACTCTGGTTTGTTTTGATTGGCTTTATTCTATTTTATTTTGCTTGGTTTTATTCTCCTTAAAAAAAATCAGAATGACAGTTACCTATGATCAAAGTAATATTCATATTTAATTTTCTTTACCAAAGTCAAAAAACTTGAAGTGCTAATTCAAAATTAAAGCCCATTTTATATATAAAAAAAAGACTGGCTTCATAGAAAAATTAATTCATTAATCCTTTCATTTGCTTACGTGAAAATTACATGATGCTAGGGAGTCATGAGCCACTTTGAATGATTTAGGCCAATGAGAAAAAATCCACAAGAAACGAATGTAATACACAAATGAGTTCAATCCAAGGAGAGGCTTAATGTATAAATGGGTGAAAGTTTTATGAGTAGTACAAATAGTGACAAGTGGTGGGAGAATTGAACTGAGTCATGTCAAAGTAAATGCTGTAAAAGACATAAACAAACAGATGTTCATCTTTGTACTTGGAAGCTTTCAACATTAGATGTATGGTAGTAAATAAACAATGAAGAGTAAGGCATGGTGGCAAAAGCCTATAAACCCAGCACTCTGGGAGGCAAGGAGATCACAAGTTTAAACCCAGCCTGACTGATTTAGTGATTTAGCAGGCCCATGTCTCAAAATTAAAAAAAAAAAATTAAAGGGATAAAGAAGCAGCTCAGACCAAAGGCCCTGAGTTGAATCTCCAATACTGGAAGAAAAAAAGAAAAGCAATGGGGAAATTTCATGAAACATGTTTTCAATTCATTGGTACTGTATTGAAGAATACACTATTAATTTGAGTGCTTCATAAAAGTAATAGTTTGGGTTTTTTAAAAACTTGTTTAATTGTTTTCTTTCATCAAAATAACACCATGTAGTTCATTGCAGGTCAATAGATTTTCTTTTTTTAATTTTTTTATTTAATTTTTAAGTTTTTATACTTGTTGCTCATGTAGTTTTATTAAACTACATGAATCAAAGATTTAAACCTAATCTTAGGTTTGTACATATTTAAGTAGCATTTAATAAAAAGCGATTTAATTCACGATTAAAGATCTTAGTAAGAAACAATGGTTATAAGAAGACTTTAGAGTACAAAACAGAATCTATAGGCTGTAGTCCTACACTAGTAGTAGATTGAACTGTATGAAATTACCTTATGATTTTTTTAAATTTAACTTTCAAATTTTTCAATAATAAGAAATAGCTATATATAACCTGATGTATGAAACTTAACCCTCTTAAATCTATCATAGCTCATGTGTAAAATAGAGAAAAATAGTTCTTATCTATCACCAAATACAAAATAGTTCTTATCTATCACAAAATTGTATATTAGAACAGAATTTTTTTGCATATCTAAGAGATCAAGTTATTTTCCCCCATAAGGGACATTTTGCAAGGAATCTGCAACTTTTAAAATCTAATAATTGCTCCATTTCTACTGGGTGGATAGAATCATCCCCATACTCAACCACTAGACAACAGCTCAAATATAGAATTTTCTCAAGAAGAATGAAAATTCCAGTTCCCACCTAATTACATATCTTGTAGATAGCCTCACCATGTTTGGGAGTTTTCATTCCTCTCCTTCCTCAATGCTTCTACCAATGCAAAAAATGCCATGGTAGTGAAAGCCAAGACATTAGTGTATTATAAACTGCAAGAACACCAAGGCAAGCTGGTGTGGTGGCACATTTTGGCTCATTCAGGAGGAGACTGAAGTAGGAAGGTTGACTTCAGTATGGGCCATGTCTGGGCTGTATAGGAGATCCTGTCACAGAAAAAACCAAATAGACAAAAAAGAAGAGCAAGACAGCTACCTGCACGAAAAGGCCATAAAGATTCATGCCACTTTTGTTAAAAATGCGTTTACTATTTTGAGTCATAGTGAATGAAGCTCGCATTTGTACTGTCAGTCTACCCAACTAGGCACTTTTAATAACAGTGATTATTAAGCAACTGATCTATTTGTAGGGTCTCAATTTGGTGGATCAAAAAAAGACAATTTATCTTTGTTCAATAGCAAACCAAAGTGGATACACAAAGAAGAGGTCATTAGACAATGTTCCTTAAAAATGGATAAAAATTGTAAGAATTTGAGGCAAAAAAATCATATATTTCTATACAAGTGAGATATAAAAGATCTGTATGTGAATTCATGAATAGATGAGAAAATTTAATACAGTCTTTGACTTAGCAGACAGAGATGAAGACAGTTGCAGACACACGATAGAAGGAATAGCAAAGATTATCTCATGGATCACAAAAACTTAAGACCTACCAAGTGAGATTGACTGGTTGTGTGTGGACAGCATCAGTATACACTTGTACTAGTGGACAGGGTAACACCAGACTTAATCTAAAGTCCCAGCTATAAGGATGATAATAAAATATTTCTCAAATACCAGCCTCAGGCAGCCATAAAAATTAGGTAGCGTGAAACAAGCGTTCACAAGCCTCTACTGGAAACCTGAATAATATTTGTCCTAAGAAGATGATGACTGTTTGTGGTGTTACCAATTTTATTTATCAAACTTATTTTACTAGGATAAGGAAGTAAACATACAGTGTAGTTAATTTTGAAAATTCAATCTTTTTTTTACAGGTTTTCTGTACTTCATTCCAAGTAAGATTTAAGTTGTAAGGGTGAGATTTTCAGTTTCCCCAGAAACTCCAATGAAATCATACATGATTATTTCTCAGGCAGGGAGCTTTGTAAACTGTCTTTTCCATTCAGGATTTGTGTTTCAGATGCTAAGAATATTCTTCTAAAAGCACTCTAGAAAAATAAATGTATCTGGAAGAAACCTCTTACTTGTAAAAAATGGATCATAAATTTTAAAAATGAGTGTGTGAGCTGGCAAAATGGTACATGTCATTAATCCCAGTACTCCAGGAGACTGAGACAGGAAAATGCAAAACTGGAGTGTAGCCTGGGCAATTTTGTGACTCAGTGAAAGCCTGTCTCAAAATAAACAATAAAAAAGCCTGAGTACGTAGCTTAGTTTGAAGGCCATGGGTTCAATCCCCAGTACAAAAAAAAAGTATGTAGGCACACGCATGCATACACACACACACACACACACACACACACACACACACACATACACCTCACATCTAATCCCTAAACGTACTTCCTTATTCAAATATATCTAAATTTTTAAAAATATTTTCTTATGATTTTTATTTTATTATTAATTCTAACAAATATATATGGTCAAAGTAAAAATGAAATCTCTTTGTGCCAGAGGCATTTACAAAGGATGAAGAAAGCGATAAGGTGGTAAACAGTTTGTAATGATTCTCTAACAGGTGAGGCTTATACAATGATGTACTTGTGAATTCTGCTTACGTGGTTGAGATAGCTTCTGAATTAGCAGACTTTTTTTTCAACTTCCCCAGAATGCTATCATAAATTAACTAACTCGTCACCAGTCAGATATAATCCCAAGGTACTTCTAATCTAAAACTTCTCTGGTATAATGTCCAGTGATACCAGAAACTACATAAAAGAAACCGAAACAAAGGTTTTATTTCACCCACATCTTTGCAAAATGACTCAGCCTTTCATGTTCACGAAAAAGCATCTGCACCTTGTAGGCTAACAAAGCAATAGTCCACATGTAAAACTTCTAGTTCTTTCTCAACCAGCAAAGTGTCCCTGGACTAGTTCATAGTCGACTTCCTCTTCCCCCACTTTTCCTCTCCCACCCTCTGTACCTGTCTTAGTTAATTTTCTTGTTGCTGAGAAAAAATACCCAACACTCAAAGATAAAGGGGTAAAGGTTTATTTAGCTCACAGTTTGTAGGGGTTTCAGTCCTTAATTGGCTGACTCCAGGGCAGGGTGGCATGGCAGAGGGGCATCACAGAGTAGAACCAGCTCATGGCAAGCAGAAGACAACAAAACCAAGGATAGCCACAGCTGTTTCTAACTCTTATATCTTATCCAGGCTACTTAGGGAGGGTAACACTCACACCCTTAATCCTAGTGTCCTTGAGTCTAGCATGCACCATGAATCAATCCCAGAGCCGTGCACTCTAGATCCAGCCACCTCTGAAAAAGCCTCACCTGTGACCACGTGAGTCTTTGTGGGACATCTAAATACAAGTCATAACAGTACCCAAACAAGATACCCTATTAACAAATAGTTTTTATAAGTTGTTGAGAAGGAAATTGGACAAGATGAAGAGCTTGCTTTAGTGAAATCAATCTGAGAGCGCAAGCCTTGCTTATGAATAAAGAGCTGGGGATGATAAAACTCCAAAATCACTCTTAGTAATGAATTTATGGTACTTTTTCTTGCCCTACATGTCTAATATTATGTTAAAGAAAACATGGAAGCGCTAGGAACTATCTTAGAATCCCTGGTCCCAAAACGGGAGAGCATTTTGGTTTAAGTTAGTCATCAAATGTCAATTTAAGAGGAGACCTCAATTAATGTTGAAAGTTCTAAGATCAAAACTCTTACCTGGGTCCATTTTATTCAGTCATACTCTTACGTTTTTCTACTCCTCTAGCAAGTTGTAAAGTTTTGAAGGCCAGACTGTGGCGCTGAGCATCACACTGAGGAGATATTCATGAAACATTTAATGGATGGAGGGAGTCATACTTTCCCTAATTCAGCCTCCTCGCTCAGTATACCGTGCCCTGTGCTGGAATGTGATCACCTGTTGAAATGTCATGGTGATGTTGACCAGCAAAGAGGAAGCTATCTTTCAGGAGAAACCAGAAGGCCTCATTCTCCTTATTCAACATGTGGACGATAAGGTGATGAGTCATACAATTTTGATGAGGCAATTATTGGACAATAGAATTTAAAATCAAACAGGAATTATGAGTTATAAGAGTCATGTGTTAAGTTTGAATATCAGATTGTTTGGTTTCTCAGTTAAATAATAGGTAGCATACCTACAAACAGACAAAAGCTACTTTCAGATTACTGGATTTTTTAAAATTTAAATACTTTGTATGCATAAATATATTTTAGTTTCATGATCCTAGAACAAATTAAGTGAATCATTTATATTGTTTTCCTTTTCATAAACTTTTTTCTATACATTCCTCAGTTATACATACAAACAAGTATACATTCACTCAAGTAATATGTTTTAAATTACATGGTCAGCTATTGGAATTGAGGACAGGGAAAACTGTTTTCCCATAGGAAAATGACAGTTTTATCTCAAGAACAACTGTCATAGATGACTGCTGTTCTTGAGATAATATCAATTCTGTTATTTCTAAAGCAATATAACTGATAAAGCATCATCACAGTCTTACAAGAGCCACATAACAGCAAAAAGGGGGGAAAGTCACCAGAATTGATAAACAAGTTTTTTTCTGGCCTTTGGTCACTTGTATTTCTTGAGCCTTTTCAACCTCTTTGTGTACACATTTGCACAGTGAAGCTTTACCTACCAGCTAACGTTGTTAGCAATTTTGGCTTTCTTCAATTTTGGCTTCCACACAATGGGGTCCAAGGTGTATTTGATGCATGGCTAGGTGAGGAAATTAATGTGTTTCTCACCTTTGACATGTTGGGCTTACAGTAGGCCCTCCATATAAACTTCTTTCTGGTACCGGGAATTGAACTCAGGACCTTGTGCTTGCCAGGCAGGTGTTTTGCCACTGAGCTGTATTCCTGGTCCCAGGAAAATTTCTCGAACTGCTTTAACAGTATCCTTAACACTCCTGTAAAAGTAGCTTCTTCTAAGGTCACCTTTGATCTTGAGAGTTGCCAAATTAATAACACTGTACACATATCCCTACAAGCATGGCCCAGACTAGACTATTGTATTGTATTCTGATAATTTCACCCAAAGCCTCCAGCTCTGTGATGACTTGTGTAGAATAAGAATGGAACATAAGACATAATTTATTCCTTTATCATTATAACTATAGTGTCCTTCACCAACATAATGTCTTTTATTACAGTCATCATAGAGTTCCTGACTGATACACTTTATAAACAGAAACAGAAAGTATGACACATCAGCACAATTGGACTATTCATATTCTGTTGTAAATTAACCTACTTGGGACTATAATAACTCATTTCGTACATCTTACTGAGCATTAACACAATACTGAAAATCTGTTTAACAGTTCCTTAAATTTTAACATTTATATGAGTAAGCCCTGTACGTCTTAGTCCTCTTGTTACTTATGTGAATGTTTTTAAGTATTTTTTAATCCAGAAGTATAAATATTTATACAGTTTGTTCTGATAATAACTTATACAAGAGTGAATAGTTTGGCTTCTCTGACAGAAACTCATATAACTTATAAATTTTAACATAACTTATTGCTGCTCACCTTGTTCCTGGGATGCTCATAAAACAGGAAGGGTGTAGTGATTAGTTGATAAATCCTATTTCTCTGTCAATGTCAGTGTGGCACTCTTGAAGGACCACCACTGACTCTGAATCTCTGCATATATATTTTTAAGGCTTCATTGCCTTTTTCCTGAAAGGGATACTTGGGCATCTCTAATGTATGTACTATGAGCATAAAGTGAATTTGCTCTTTTTCCAGTGGAAACTTTGAGAAACCTAATGCAGCATGAGTAACCACAAAAGTATCAGCCTCAGAGCAGTAACTGGGACAATAATTCTCAGAGAATTAGGCTGATACTTATTTGGTAGTATTTAAAAAAATCATTCAAAGTAGAGACAGCAAAACTTGTGTTAAAGAGCTGCTCACCGCATGCCAAAGTCTCCGTGTCGAGGACTGATTTAGGCAGGAGGAGTTCTCAAGAACAGTGGTTGCTGAATCAGCCTCCAATTATGAACTTGCTCACTCTTCTGTTTTCACATTTCCTCTTCCTCTTTTCTTCTCCTTCCTCCTTCTCTGCCTTTGTTGGTTTCTCCCTACCCCACTCTAAATCTCTATTTCTCTTACATTGAGGACGTGACTTTGGCATGCCATGAGCTGTTCTTTAAAACAAGTTTTTGCAGTCTCTACTTCGAATGATTTTTTTAATACCACTAAATAAGTAATAACCTAATTCTCTGAGATTCTGGAAGAAGCTGCTGAGAAGTTTCCGCCTGTACTTAGCAAATGTGCATTCAATAATGTAGGGAATATTTGAGAAGAGCTAATGTTAATGGCAGTACATTTGAAACTTCCTCTATTTCCATAATATTGCAGTTTGTCTTGCACATCCATTTTGAGAATTTGGTAATCACAAAAATACCTTGACAGCTACATTTTTAGGCAAGTAAAATTTAAACATCAAAAATCTTGGCAGTGATTCCAAATCTCAGTGTGCATTAAGTATTGTCTTATGGAATTTATTGAAAAGGCAGATTCCCATACTGTACTGCTTCTGATTCAGTAGGTCTGAATGAACCCTAGAATTTGCATTTTTAATAAGCAATCCAACTTATTCTGATCTCCAGATAATTCTTTGAGAGATAGAAGTTTACATGGGAGATAAAAACAAAGGAAAGAGGTACTGAAACTAGTTAAGAATATATAACTTCACAGAAATGCCATAATGCAATTTTCTTCAATAAAACAAGATTTTTAAAAACTGGTTCATAGGAAAGACCCTGGAAATAATAAACCAGAGTCTCAAAGCTACAGGTATGTCCCTAGATTTGATTTTAAAAAGGCATCTGGCAGGTACTTGTGCCCTTCTTTGATGCAACTCTGGGTGGAGGTATGAGAGATTAGCAAAGGGCAAGGGATTCCTCACACGTATAAATCATACTGTGAGGAAAGTAGATAATTGCTTGGTATTTAGCTAATTATGTATGTAAATCAGAAGAGCCTATATATATAGTGAGTCAAAACCCCAACTATTGTTAGCACATCCTAGAGCCACCATGCCAGTCACATCATTCCCGGCTGCCCAGATGTAAGTACCAGCAATGACAGCTTCCAATAGTTTATGCTCTGATAGTCATATACAAAAGAAAGATTTTTTTAGCTGGAGGGTGTTTTGCACATTAAGTGAGGGAAAATGATGATAGATTTTTTTCCAGTTGACTCCATATTCTCCTCCACTAAAAACCAGAAGACATGTAATAAATGTAGGTCTAAATGATTTTCTAAAAATAAACTAGATCTCATTGTTATTACTAAGTATTCCCAGCATAGAATACTAGAATTCTTTCTTTCATCTTTCAGTTCTTTCAGCTCTTCAAAGTATGTGAGTGACATGTGGGTGATAAAAGGAACAAAGAAAAGCTAATTTCTTCCTCCCTCTTTAATATCCTATATTGGCAAATGATATTCATGTGTCATGTTTCATATTTGTGTTGTATCAGTCTATTGTCTAGCACAACTGATGTGTTTCTGTTCATTCTCAGATTCATGTTTCAAAGGATTTCTATTTTTCTATTCTTAGACCTCTTAACACCTCTTACTTCTCTTGAGTCTCAATTCAATGACCCTTAGGTGGCCAGAATGAAAAACCCACTATTTAAGATCTCTGCAAGTCTCTGAAGAAAAATAGAAATACTCTCAGTGGTCTCTAAACTTTAAAAATCTCTAAGTGGTATAACGAAATTGATTCTGGAGCAGAGTATATGAGTTTAAAAAATATAGTAAACATAGCATACCAGCTTCAGAGTTTCTCTCTAGCTAAGCAAGAGAGGTGTGTGAATAAAAAGTGCTGCAAAAAGTTCTAGGTGCTAAGATAAATGTCTATGTGCATAAATGAGGCTCGAAGGAGGCTGTCATCAAGCAGGGATGAATCATAAGAGCAGGGGTAAGGAAAGATGTCATTCATAAAGTGAATCTCAGCTTAGATTTTATTTTAAAATGCTATCTCTAAAAGGCTAAAAACCTAGAAGTTTACAATCTCAAGAGAAAGCCTGAATTCAAAAATTTGAAAAATTTGAATAATTTGATATTCATTTGTGTAGGACTGGTTAAGAGATTTTTTTTAAAAAAAAGCTCTTGGAAAAGTAAGACAGCTAGGCTGGACAAAGGATCTTATAAAGGAAGTAAAGTTGAGCCAAGCCTTGGAATGAGTTATAGAAAAAGACGATAGAAAAGATTGGGGAGCACAAAACATGGAGAGTTAGAGCAAAACGAAACTACTGCAGTATATCAGACAGTTTAATTTTCAGCATCCAATCCTATACTCTACCTATTTTCTATGACTTTCACTTGTAAACCTCAGACCAGTGCCGCTTAGACTCTGAGACTTTACAGGATGAGAAGAACTCAAGCGGCAAGGGTTGCCGCCTTTGTACCGATTCTTTCTGGAAACAATAGCTAAAATTCATTAGCAGTCAAAATTTCTTTACCTTGAAGTCTCCACTGAAGTTGTCTCACCATCGCAGTCCATTTCTATCTAGAATTTGGGGGATGATTGGTTTGAGGCTGTTGTCCCAGAAATTACTTACTACTACATGAGCCCCATTCCAATCCCCGTCCTCTCATTCTTGGAAAATTTCCACTGACCCCTTTATTCTCAGTCCCTCTCAAGTTGGTCCTGTCCAACTCAGCTTCATCCAACTTGACCCATTTCTCTGGTATTTATCTTATTGCCCTGGAATCATTATTAACTTTAACATAACTTTCTATAAATTTACATACTTTTCTTTGAGGTATGTAAATTTCCTTTCCCCTTTAACCTAAAACTGATTTTGTGCTCATGATCTCCTATTAGATCATAGGTGATGGCTGCTTCCCGCAGTGCCTTCTGCCCTGTGGCTCTGGAGTCTCAAGTCCCTCAGGTACTAACATTTTCCTTGACCTCCAAATCCACTCCAGATCATTTTTCTAGCTATCTTGTTCAGTGTCACCTTCTTTAAAAGTCCTTTTCTCAACATTCCCATTGGTGTCCCATTCTGCCATCAGGACACTTATAGAAAAGATAATGGCTCAGATTCCTCACAGGGAAAGGCTGACTTCTAATTTGCAATAATAATATACATAAAATGAATACAGAAAATACCAAGAGGTCAGATAGGACAATGAAGGGAGAATGAATGAAAAGGAAAACAGGCTTTCTTTAGTCAGCAAAAATATTCAGCACATTTAGCAAAAATGACTGTGTATCTCTAAAAATCTAAAACAGATTGACTACCATCAGCATATCCCTTCTGATCTGGACCACTAGATTTATCTCTGTGTATATTTATTTATGAAGAATAGCCTGCTATGCTTCCCCAGCCTCATTCCAGAATCCCAGCCATTTTTCCCCCCTCAGGTCTCTGAAATCTGCACTTGCTTCTCCCAGAAATGACCTTTCCTTCCTCCAGGTCAATCCACAAGGAAGTCTTGCCTCTTTTAATCATTAGGTGCTCATTACTAACTGCTCTCCACCCACAGGTGGAGACCCTACCTGTTACAGCATTCAGAGTCATGTGGAACAAACAAGTTAGAAATTAGAACAGAACACAGTGGTTGTGTATTACAAGTGTTTACTGCTCTCTGGCTTAATTGTCCTGCTGAACTAAACCTAAGCTTCATGTTTTGGGAGGATTGAGTTAATAATGGCATTATGCTTGATAACTCAGATGATATTTGTTCTATTCCATAGATTACTGGGATGAAGATGGAAAAGCTTGTAATTTTATCAACAGAGATAAAAACAGTGAAATACAATTTAGAATGTTTTATTGGGGTACAGCTCACATAACATAGAATTAATTATTTTAATATGAAAAGATCAATGGCATTTAGTACACTCATAATGTAAAACTATCCAGTTCCAAACATTTTAAGCATCTTCAAAGGAAACCATACACATGTGGAAACATGATTTTCAAACCAATATGGGTATTATATATCATTTCAACAGTGTTTGCAATATCTGTTGGATTTTTATCTTCTCATCCCATGATTCCATATGACCCACTTTATGCTAATGACAGTTTTACTAAAGTGTAAGTCCAAGAAGGACAATGAGTTACACAGGAAAATATCTCTCTGGCCCAGATACCCTATTTCTTCAAAACTGCTGGTTAGCATAAATCTATATTGAAAACAGTCTTTAAAAAAAGAGGTATATGATATAAGAGCAAACAACTGCTTAAATACGAAGAAGAGAGAAGTAAAGATCATCCATAAAACTGTGCCTGGCACATGGCAGGTACCTAGTAAGCACCTGTTGAATCAAAGAATGAACAAAAATAACTGTAAAAGAATTAATCAAAATAACTCAGAATGAATGAATGAATGAATGAATGGCAGTACTGGAAATGGATGCAGGACCCAAGAAGTAGTGCTTTATAAGAACAATTTGGTAAGCTATGAAGGGAAGCACATTAAATGGCTACTGGGTCATTGCAGTTGAACTAGCCTTAAAAACAAAGAGAAATGTAAAAGATCTATAATTTCATGTTCAAATATTTATACCAAAGGTAGAAAGACAGCCAAATACATTAATAGCTTTTGCTGATTATCATATCTAAAGATTTGAGATGATAAGCGTTATAGTCAGGGTTTACAAGGGAAAAGATTTAATACAAGACACATAATTTATAGGATTATTTTATAATATTCACCTGAAGAGTCAAATGTAAAAGAGTCTCTCCACACACTAAGACCGAAAAAATCCAGCTAATGGCCTGAATCCCACAGCAATGTCCTGCACAAGTCCAGCTGAAGATCTAGAGCCCATGGCAATCTCCTCAACGAGTCCAACTGGAGGCCTAAAGCCCACAGCAATGTCTTATGCAAGTCCATATCAAGAATCTGCACTGGGAAGGCCCAAAGATCAGTGGTAGAAGCTGGAAAGTCTGCACCAGTGGGGTGAAGGATCTGTGCCAGCAAGCTGAGGGATCTGCACTGGAGTCAGGAAGTGACGCTCAAGGTAAGGACCAGAGAGACCCCAAAAAAGAACCGCAATCATCCTCAGAAACAGTAAGCCTCCTCTGACAATGAGAACAGATAAGCTCATATCAGGAAAACCAGTGTGACAAGCTTCTGCAGGAAAATCAACAGCATGCCATCTTCCCCGTCAGTTCTCCTTTTATGCTGTTAGCAACAATCCTCAGATGGGCCTTCCACACCCAGCACCACGCTGATTCAGTTTACCTGGGTGTTGGCCATCAGTCAACAATAAGAAGGAAAAATATTGAGTTCCAGTACTTAAGATTTTAATTTATGAAATAGAAGTATAAGGGCATCAGCTATTACATCAATCGTAAGCTGGGATTGCACCTAATGAGGTTGTAAATTTGTGTGACTATTTCTTTGTCAGTCTTGGGGACACTGTCCCTAGTTTGTATCCTTAATATGTTAAGTGCATCCCCTCTGTGATTATTAGTTGAAATATGCTATTAATCAAAATGTTTGTCTAGCTAGTCAACAACTAGACCAGAAGAAATCTAGTATGATACACACCATCATGCGACTATTGGTATTCTAACCTAGAGTTAATTAAAGCACTGTCATGTTTTCATTAACACAGTAATTAGTTTAATAGAAATCACTAAGACCTAGAAGTTATTCTAGCCCAAGAGAGTAACTACTTGTGTTCAATTAATGCTCAGACATTACAATTTAGGGATAGCAAGCCTATATGGCACATTTTTACCTCCAGCAGGGTTAGTGTATTACCTGAGGAAACCCCTCTATTGTGGATGATTCTCACAGATCCACAGACTCGACTACAGGACTTGGCGTTTTCTTCTCCATTCTCTGCAAAACTTTACACATTCTTTGAACTAGTCTTATTTAGAAGATCAAGTATTACTATCTTGTCTGATGGTGATGGGTAATACTGTCTTTGTGACACAGATTGTCACTTTCAACTATGTGAAGCAATAAATACAGTCATGGAAAACTATTGTGTGCTGTAGAATAGGTAATGTCTACCATCCTGACGTTTGTGTGGCTTAGGTGTTGTTTGAACCATGACTTATATGAGATTAGTGACTAGTAAGGGAAGCAAAGAACCAAAAAGTAAAGTACTTAGGACACTTCCAAATAGAGAAAGTTAGAGAGGCTTTGATTAGTTAGTTCTGTTTTAAGTCTTCCAAAAAGACACAAGTTTGGTCTTGATAATGAATTTAGAAATAATGAAATTATATTTAATGGAAATTTTCCTATTTAAAACACAGGATGAGTTTTGAAGAATTATAATCTAGTTTAAAATTCAGGCTTTTGAAATGAAGTGAGGAAAAATCCAAGTACATTAATAAATTATCTTTGAAAGGCACAGAGAAGAAAATGCTTCCAGTTTTATCTGAGCCCCTATTTGAACATATGTAAGTGGTATATTAACTAATTGCAATGATCCAGTTAATTAGAGGTTACAACGTGGTGTTGTGCACCACAGCTAAGACTGTAGATGGAGTAAGGAAAACATAAGTTTCCATTTCACTCCTTTCATTCTGAGCAAACATTTCTTTGAAGCATGTAAAAACCTGAGCTCGGTCTCCTATATTAGAGTTTCCCTCTTTCTATGCTACTTTCCCCCACATTTCCATGAAATATAAGAAGAGAAGTACATCAATCTGTATATTTCAAGTTATTCAGATGGCAGTCTCCTGAACTCAAAGAACAAAGTCCAGTTCAATGGATCAGTATTATGGAAATAAACAGAGATAAGCCTTTAATTCTAGAGAAGTGACTTCCTGCTAAGTCTTCCAGCTATCAGTATGCTTTCACTTACCCTACTCTCCTTATGGATGAGATATTCCAACAACAAGAAAACATTTATCTTCGAGGTGTTACTCGATGTGCACACAAGGATTGTTATTGAAAGTTTACTTTTTTTTTAAAGAAAGGCAATAACACAGCAATATAATCACCATCAGGAAAAATGTCCAAAGAATGAATTCTGTAAAATGTTAGAGCTGGCTACTGAGACAATATATAAAGACATCAATGATCTTATGTCTGGAAAACATTTTCAAACTTTTGTTTTGTTTTTGGTACCGGTGATAGAATTCACAACGCACTTGCCAGGTAGGCACTTGGGCTGCTGAGCTAAATCCCAGGCCTCAAGTTCTTTTGAAAATTTCAAGACTAAAAATCCAGCTAGATTATGAATCTACCAAGATCTTCAGTAGTAGTATTAAAGCATTTATCGAAATACACATAATCATGTGTAATCATGATTACAACTATATTGTGAATATGTGTTTGAGATATGTCTACACAGTTGTGATGACAATTGTAGCTATATACAGTACAATGTTCTAATCATATTAGACAGACAACATTTTTATCTAGTTTAAAAATCTAGGTTTTTGAATCAAAATGAGAAAAAATCCAAATGCATACAATAATAGCTACATGGTGAAAAAAGGAAAACTTCTGGCTTACTTTGAGCCATCATTTGATTAGACATAAGTGGTATATTAATTGCAGCGATCCAGTTACAGTTTGCAAAGAATTATTATGCACTTATGGATGAAGAAAAGAAAATATAACTTTCACTCTCATTCACTGCACATACACACACACACACACGCACACACACACCCACACAGACATAAAGTTTAGAATGATATTCAAATATAGAAATAGTCCTTGCATTAATATAATAGGATTATAATATCTTTTTCTATACTTTGGTGTCAGCATACCATATTTTCAATTTCAAACTATTTTAAGCCTCATGTCACAAATGATTTAGAAAGAGATGATGCCCAGAAACCCCTTCTCACCTCAGAAGCTGGCCAGGTATGAGAAAGACAATTGGGCAGAATCCACAGGCCACCTGACTGGGGAAAATCACTCTCTGTCTCTTTTTCTCTGTCTGGCTTACTATATATGAACCACTTCACATACATTATCAGATTTAATTTCACAACCTTATGAGGTGTGCACTATTATTACCCTCCTTTCACAGATGAGAAGGTGAAATAACCACCCAAGTTGTAGCCAGAGATCGAACCAAGGACTCCTGGCTTCAAGCCTATGCCTTAAGATAAGATCTAATCTCCCTAGCATTGGCCTAGCCTCCTTATCAGGTCTGGACCTACTTCTTCAACCTTGTTTTATGTCTCTTCCCTGTATTTATGACATAGTCAGGAAACATCAACCCAAAGCATACCAGTTCCTATGCCTCAGTACATTGGTGCTTGCCTTCCCTTAGAGAATTCTTCTGGGGCCTCACCTTCTCCCCAGAGTTACTCTCTAGCATATCACCTTGCTAGTTTTCTCGATAGCATTTGTCACACTATATATGTATTATTTACTTATATATGTATTGTCCGTTTCTTCCCTCAGGGATGCAAACTCCATGAGGCCAGAGATCTGTTTTTATACCTTTCTGTTTTTAGTACCTGGCACAGGGCTTATCACATGGCAGAATAAGCAAATACTAAATGCCTTTAGAGTCTAAGTCACATTATCTAGGACATCTTGCAAGGTGATGACATAGGTTCAAGATTTTATAACTAGTACATCTGTTCTTTACTCATATGTAATTCAATCTCCAGACACTTTGAGGATATTTGTATGTTCATTTTCCTATTCCTCCACAAGTCTGGTTTCTTATCCTTCAGGTTCCTGCTCAAAAGGCATCTTGTCATTGTCTTTTCTGCATGGTTATTCTTTCTGCAGCCTGTGTCCATTCCTCCCATCTACTACCTTGTTTGTTTTGTTCATAGCACTTACCATACCTCAAATTTATGTTGATAATTTCTTATTTTTACCTCCCGCCATCAGAATGGAATGTTCTAGAGCACAGGAATATCTCATCTACACAGTTTCCAGAACATTCTCAACATGGTTGACATTCCACAAATATTTGTTGACTGATCCAGTGCATTAGCCAGTTCTCTATTAGTGTGAATGCTTTTAAAGTAGATTTCTTTAGGTTTTTTTTCTTTTTCTAAGTAATCATCATCTTTAATCAGATTTCTCTTTTCTGAAAGTTATATCTCATTATCTTTTCATTTTGCTGTACAACTAACACTATCAGAACAATGTTAAACAATATGGATAATAGCAGTTATCTTTAATTTATTTTGTGTTAAATAGACTCATCATTATTTATAATATTGATATTGCCTAGAACAGACTATTCCTTATCACACAAAGGAAGTCTCCTAACCCTAGTTTACAATAGATGTTAAATACAGTTTAATGTAATCTAGTTCTAACAAAAAGCAATCTTAAATTTTCTCAAAGAACTTTTGATATTATTTTCTTCCTCTGATGCCCTGATAAGGTAAAGTATGTTAATGTTAAAATTATTAAAATATCCTTGTGTTTTTTAAATGAATTCTACTTACCTATGTAATATATTTCCACTTTTCTTGTATTTTTCTTAGAATTTTTTTTTTTTGCTTCAGTTGTTAGTAGAAGAATTACAATGTGTCTTTTGACTTACACGTTTATTTATTGATCTAGTTTTCTCAGGTCCTAACTATAGATTTATATGATATTTGGAAATGTTTTAGTTTTTTGTTTTCTGAGTTTTAAGCAGTGTTGAGTACTTGTACAAATATGAGTCCATTACCTCCCTTCTTCATCCGCTAAAAGTGCCTTACAATGACGATGTGGAACTAGGCAGAATCAACTGTTTAGGGGTAGGAAGGACAGAACAATAGGTGTGTGCTGTCAGTTCTTGGGTTTTATCAGACTTCTGTTTTGCTTTTGCAACTGGTAGACTTTCAGCTTTAGATGTCAAATTAAATTCTGACAGGAAAGAGCAGGAGGCTTCTCTTGCCTCATCAGGTACTGTGGGTTTCAGAATCGAACATTTAGGCTGTCACATAAGGTCTCAGTGACTTGTATAAACACTCCAGAAGTCTTATGAATCTTGCACAATATTCATATTACTTGAGGATCTATATAGAAGTGGTATTATATTAAATAGTCTCTACAATGTCTCTTTATGTGGCTATCTACAGATTTCTTAAAGATAATGATGTATCATGGATCCTTGAGTAATACGAATATTATGCAAGACTGGGAATATATGAATTAAAATGTAAAGACAAAAATAACCATATGGCTAACTAATGATATATTATTAACTAATATAATTATTAAATACTTGACAAAAATAATAATAGGTTTTTCTCTCTTCTGTATTCTTACATTTCTATATGATGAACATTATTGGGAGGGATGATCTTCGCTTGTCTATGAGAGAACACTCACAAGTAAAAATCTTCTAGCCTTTCTGCCTGACCCTAACTTTCTGCTTCTCAGGGTAGGAGGAAGGAGTATGTTAGATTGTCTGGTTGGAAGGAGGTAAGAGCATAAAGTTCCTTGTTCTATATTTTTTGATGGAGTAAAGCATATGGTGGTCATTATCTTTGCCACTTGCCTGTCGCCAGTAATGTCTGCGCCCCCTCCAAGCCTCGCTCTGGTGCTCTGCGGTAGGAATGGCACTAGTGAGCCCATTTTGATGCAGAACACATTCTTCCATGACATTTTTCTAGTGATGAACATGAGATTTTGGTCATCACCTTTCTAACTTTTATGCTATGTTTTGCAATTTTTCTCACCCTAACAAATAGTTATTATTTCCATTATCAGAGAAAATAATACTTCTCAAAATGGAGGCCACTCTGTGTACAAATAATATTATGAATAGGTACTAGTTATTGAGCATCCACTATGTGGTAACCTTAATAATTGCTTTGTGTTGCATTATCTCATTGAAGTTTTACAACCATCTTACAAGAATTATTCTGCTATGATCTTTTTTTTTTTTTTTTTTTTTTTTTTTTTTGCGGCACCGGGGCTTGAACTCACGACCTTGCGCTTGCCAGGCAGGTGCTTAGGCCGCTGGGCTAGATCCCCGGCCTCTCTGTTATGATCTTTTTATATGAGTTAGAAAAAAGGCTAAGGTCTATGGATTTTTGAGCTGTTGCGTTTCATAGAATCTTTACTCCATAAGTGTGGATATAAGCCTGAAACCATGGGGGAACTAAAAATGTAGTCTACCTAGATTTTCAAAGGTATTCACTCAATAGTTAGAATAGTGAAAACTGAAACGAAAAACTGCAAATTCATTTCTCAGATTTCTACATCTTTTATTTACTAATAAAGGCCTGTTACCAATATCTTATACCCAAACTGACTTGTACTTGCTTGTTTAACGGAAAGTTACCAGTAGACACACCCATGCCCTGCTGTTGGCAGAGAAAACATCTGGATTGTCCAAAAGGAAGACTCAAAACAAGCCAGAAATATGCTTCCGTGAAAAAAAAATCTCTCAGCTATAGTGTTGCTTCTTTAGTAGCCTGTTGGGGCCAAAGAGGGAGGAGGGAGTGAAGACGGATGGGAAGGAACAGCAAAACTGAGACATTTAATCATGTGACCAGTATTTCTCTTAGCTGGGTGATTGTCAGAGAAGAAAAAAAAGGGAGGCTGAGAGTAGAGGATCATTGTGAGTTCAAGACCAGCCTGGGCTACAAACTGAGCTCAAGGCCAACCTAAACTGTATAGTGAGACCCTGTCTCAAAAAGACAAAAAAAAAAAAAAGTTGAGCACAATCCTAGAAATTTGGACAACAGCCTAGAGAATATAGATTATGAAAGTTTTCTAATTATTGTTTTGTAGCCAGTTGTTACTATTAAAAACCAAATTGATGACCATCTCCTTAACTGAAAGGTCGAGCAGGCGATAGCTAGGGTTACACAGGGAAGATTGAAAACGGCTGCTTGCCGCTGGCTGAATAAGACCATAAAATGAATGTTTGAGAATTATTTTTACTTTCAGAGTAAAAGGAAGTGTTTATAACCTCAATGAAACTATTTTTAGACCTCTTTTCATTCTGTTTCCAGGACAACTGTCAATACCTTATAAATTTCTCAGTGTAAAATGTCTGTATAAAAATCTAACAATGCATCCTATTAGGCCATAACCCAAGGCTGAAGCATGACTCAGCGCTGATGTCTAACAAGGTTGGTCAGTCAAAGTTCACAGCTCTGCTTTCTGTGCCCTTTGCAGCACCTGGCCTATCCAGTCTCAGTTTAGAAATCATTTTTAAGCAAATGACTTCCAAATCTACTTTTCCAACCCTGCTTCAAGAATCCTAGGCCCACACTTATCCCTTTTGCTGGGTGTCACCAAATGGATGAAATTTTTGTGCATCCCTTACACTTCGGATTCTAAAAAAGAACACTTTATCTTTGCCCCAACTTGTTTCTTGTACCACCAAATCAACTAGCTTCCTTTCAGATACTTCCCATGAAATCTGGCATGATCTTTGTGAATCTTTCTTAAGCCTAACGAGTTACTAACTCCTGCTCGATTGTCCTTTCCTTTCTCACTTCCACTGCTTTACTCAGGCCCTTGGCCCCCATTCTCCCTCATCAGCTTCCCAACACAATGGTTTGCTTGCTGCCATCTTCCCACGACTCTTCCTTGTCTCCTGCAATCAGCATAATCTTCACAAAGTTCAGCCTCAAAACCTGTATCAGCTCCTCCTAACACAATGAAATCCAGATTCCTTAGCATGGCATTCACAATCAGATCCCAGCCTTACTTATTCTTCGTATGTCCTCTGTGATAGTCCAGTGTTTTATTTTTTTTTTCTAATCCAGTGTTTTTAAACCTTTTTCATTATTGTCTCCACCAGGAGACTTTTTTAGAATTTTCAAACCTATCATCCTTTCACAACATGTTAATTTCATAGGTACCCTGTTTATATCTGTCTAGGTATTATGTATATATCTGCATCTTATACATAAAAAAGAATAAGATTTTGTCTCTATTGAGAATGTATACTATAGCCAAATAGATTGCTTACTAATCCCTGAATGTGCCCTTGTATTTCCTAGCTTCCCAGTATTTGCTCACCCTAGCCATTAATCAGAGATTAAGATTCCTAGATTGCACTTCTGCTATTCAATATGCTGCTCTCCTTGTCATACGTTTCCTCCCATAACCTGTTTCTTCCTGTTGAAATCTTATCCTTCATGATGCAACCTGAATACCATATCCTCTCCCCTGACCCACTTAACTGGAACTAATTTCTTTTCTATATTGTCATGGGATTTTTTTATCATGTAGCTATTTTTATGTTCATATTATCTTCCCCATTGGATTATAAGCTACAAGGACTACATTGTTTAGTGTATAATACCTTTATGTAACAGGTGCCAGAGAATATTAGCTGAAACAGTAAAAAACCCACCAGCAACTAGAATTAAAAAGTCCCATGTGGCCTGGCATGGTGGCACATGCCTGTAATCCTAGCACTTGCAAGGTTGAGGTAGGAGAATCTCTGCAGGTCTGAGGCCAGCCTGGGCTACATACCTTGTCTCAAAAAAACAAAAAATAAATGCAAAGGACCCATGTGTATGCCCTATGAACGAGTAAATGAACATACTAGAAAAACTGAACACCATATGCAAGACACACTCCCAAACCACCATTATGAATGAAGAGACAATTTATAAAAGAGTTTTGTGTTGTAAAAGATTGATGAAGATTGGTTCCTGGCTCATATAGATAGCAGACATGCACAGAGTTATTGAATGGCTGCTGTCTTAAGTAGTGATCAAGGTGAGTAGAGGGTCTGGACACCAAAACACTTTCATTTTTTTTCATGTATTGATACAGAGACAAAATTTTTGATTGTGCTCATTTACCATGAAAAGAGGAAATACATGCAGAAGTATATTTTATTTTTTTTATTTTTTTTTATTTTTTTTATTTTGAAAAGAATACAACCAAACAAAACAAAACAAAACAGAGTAAAGTCAATCAAAACAAAGCAATGAACATGGAATATGACTTTGAAACAGTGTAAAAAGAAAGAAAAGAAAAAACAAACAAACAAACGAACAAAAAAAAACAAAGCAATAAATAAGGTTTCCATAATGGCTCTTGTTATCTGCAGTATACCTGCCCATACCATCAGGGATAAGTAAAATCAAACAAAATACAACAAACTAAAGCAGAAGTATATTTTAAACGTTAATGATTGTCACTACCACTAAGGAAATGACCAAATTAAGGCCGCAGTCAGGAAATTCCATCTCACAAAGGTGTATTTGTGTTGGAAGTGAAGCCAAGAGAAAAAAGCATGTTTTATGAAAAAGACTTGATACTTTTTAAAATAGGTATGAATGCCCGGAAATTTCTATCACGATTTCACTACATCGTGGAATTATTGACTTTCTAAGAAAAGTGATTTCTGTGGTTTATAGGATTCAATTTTGGTTTAGTCAGAGATGCTTTCCACCATTTTTTGCCCCTGGTTATCTTCTAAAATATCGTAAGTAGCTTTTGTTTGTTGGTTTTCCAAAGTCTGAGGATGACTTTTGTGGGACAGTTGTGGTAGTGGTGGTGGTGGAGGGTGTAGTGCATGAGAGATTGGAAATTTGGCAAAGAATTCACTTCCAAGGATATGCTACATTTAGCTCTTCTGCCAGATCCCTCCACAAAGGCTATGTGAGTTTAGCCTTTCCAAGTCTTGGTCTATGTGTTGCGGAGTCTTTCAATTCTGCTCTGCAATTCTGTTTCTAGGAGCTCTTGGCTATTGAAAAGGAGCGTTAGTTATGAATCTCTTTCCTTTTCACTACTATTGGTCGTGAAGCTCAGGTTCTAAGAGCAAACAGCAACCGCCAAAACAAATACTCTGGGGCCAAAGCCTAGGCCTCACTCGGGCAGAATTATGTACGCTTATTTGCTCAACTATCAGATGAGAGTGGGTGGGAGTGCGGGGGAGACACGGCAGAGCCCGCCCCGCTGGAGATGGGATTGGCTCCTTTTCTTCCCTTCGTTTACTTGGCATCTCGGTTGGACAGGTTGAGAGAAACATGTCATTAAGGTGTTGTCAAAGTAAGCCCTGTAGGTATGAGCCGTTCCTGGCGTTTGTGGTTTTAGATTTTCAAAGGAGAGGACTTATTGGCTATGGGCTCAAGTTCGTGAAACTAGCCTCTGTGTCTTGAAAAATGCCATCGTAACTGCAGGCGCCAAGAAGCTCAAGAGTAACATTCACAGAGGAGAGAAAATGACGAAAGTTCCTCAGGGGTTTGATTTCAGTTTCTTAAATGAAGAAGAAGCCAGGAAGATTCTTCAGGTGCTGGAAAGAAATGAGGAACTACAAAGGGCCGAGAAGGACAGGATCAGGTACACGGCAAATTCCTTTCTCTTTTCCTGGACCTGGAGCCCGGGCTGCCCGGGGCCGGTGAGGGTGGAGCTGCGGCGCGGCACCTGCACCGCGCGGCTCGGGGCGACGCTGCGGGTCAGGCCGAAACCGTCTGCGCGGAGCGTCTCGTTCAAGGACCCTAGGACGCCTGGTGGGTGCTCTCTCCAGACCCGGCCGACCTGCGGGGCTCGGCTGCGAGTCTCGGTCCTGCAGGGGGCGGCGCGTTCTCCGGGGCGCTGCAGGGCACACGCGGGCGGCGTGGGCTCCGGGGCTCGGCCTCGCGCTCAGGGGTCGCCTGGGCCGCGGGAGGACTTGGGCCGCTTCAGCGCGAAAGAGGGCGCGACGCCACCGAGAGCCGGATCCCCGCAGCTGCTCGGTCTGCGGCCAGCGCTCACCCACGACCGAGCGGGAGCTCCAGGAACTCGCCCGGGACCTGTGCGGGTGCGTGGGCCGGGCCGGGCCGGGCCGGGCGGCTGCGGTGGGTGGGGTGCAGGACGCCTTGTGTGGGGTGCAGGAAGGAGGAAGTGCCTACTGAACTTCACCACCGACTTTACTCTGCGGTGTTGTGGCTGAGGATTAGTTGCCAGGGAGTATCATCCCGAGGTATGACCTGGGGAGTAAATTAAGCAGTTCGTCTGCTGAGAAGTGTGGCTTAAGTGTTGGAACGGAATTAAAGGGACTTCCGTGCCGGTCTTGGAATAGACTTATCCTGATCTTCTGCGGACGACTGGAAGAGAATTCAGGACCTTACTCTTAGGCATTGACTGGAATTTAGCCATTTTCTTCGTAACCACCTGCTCGGTGGTGTGAGTCCCTGCTTCTCCAATTCTTCCCTGATAGTCTCACCTACCCCGCCCCCA
>RJWT010010378.1:0-24241 GCA_004365215.1 Cuniculus paca
TCTCCACAGAGCAGTTCATGTGGAGTTGGACTCCATGGGAAGGACAGTTCATATGGATTGGTTAGAGGACTCAGGGATCCACTAAAAGGAATGTCCTCCTAATTCAGGGGCTCCAGTCACTGCCATGCAAGCCTCTAGGGATTAATGTGATCTGTGCCATAAAGTCCGATACCTTCTTTAATTATTTCATAGACATAAGGACAAGAGGAAATGCTCCAGCTGAGAAATGCATACAAAGGCAATACTGTGTACACACCTCAGGCAGATATTCAAGGCCTTGGACCACTTGTGTTCTCTGCTCCCATCCACAGCAGCCTTTCTCAATGGGAGTGATATTTTTCCCCACGGAGCTGGAAGTAGTTTAGGAGAAGATACCAAAGAGATCTTCTTTCTTTTTCTGCATGTTGCATAGATATGCCTATCTGCATTAACAGACTTAGAGTACACCTGTGGTATTATGATTCCATAGGGGATGATTGGTAAAATGTCTTTAAAAGCTATTTAGGAAGAAGATAATGAAAATAAGGTGGAGAAACACAAATCTACACAGTAATAGCTCATGATCAAACAAAGCAAAACTTTAAGACACTGATGATACTTTTACCTTGGCTAGTGGTAAGGTGGATGTGCTTGCTTTGTGAGAGTTCATGAACATACAAGATCCATGCACTTTTTTGTGTGTGAAGCACACCCCATCAAAAAGCCATGGTTACCAACAACATCTAAAGTCCAGAGTGCTGATCCCTCTAGCTAAAGATGTGTTATGTAAAACACACAGACTCAATGCAGATTCCAAGGCATATCCCATCTGCCCCTGTTCATTATGCTGTGACACTGGTCAAATAATCTCTCTGACACTCTTACAGTCATTTGTAAAATGAGCTTAATAAATACAGTCTATCTCAAAGGGAGGAGGTGAGTCTGAGTGAGTTCATATATGTAAAGTACTTAGAACAGTGTGGTAAACAGCAAGCACAGCAATCTTGTTGTCTTGGTTGTTGTTTGTTTGTTTGTTTGCAGCTCCTTCTGCCTTTTGACCTTTAATTTTCAGTTTGTGAAGAACAGGGACAAACTGCCCACAGTTATTTTTCCCCAACCATCAGTATGGTGTGCAGCAAGAGCTGGGCGTTCCAAGGGTTGTGGTTGAAGCTGTGGAATCATTTACTTTCTTGTGGCATTTTGATACAGTTCAGAATTATTGATCTTGGTTTCTGGGAACAATATGGTTACATATTAGATACTTTCAGACCAAATTCTGTTTTCTCCTATCAAGATTACATAAAGGGTCACAGCTTCTAAGTGTGGACACAGAGGAGTGACCATCTGGGAGTCAGGAGCTTAGGGTTCTCATTCCATCTCTGCTGGCCACTGGTTGAGATATCTTTAAAAATGAAACACTTTTCCCACTTAGGGAACAGCAACAGTTAACTCCACTTTAATGTGAGCTGAACATGAGTCAAGTAATTAAAAATTTATTTTTTCCTCCTTAAATCCCCAAAATATATGTACTTTCATTGTCTCCATGTTATGTGATGGGGAAACTGAGGCACAGAGGACCAAACATTGCTGAGAGAACCAGCATCTTTGCTCTTTACCATTGTAAGGTAGTGCCTTTCAACATTATCAGGACCTAAAATGGAAAGAAATACTTACTGTATTTCCCCCAGAGCTCAGTGTGTGTTGGTCCCAGGACACCACAGCCTCTGTGACACCCCTACACTAGGAACTCAGCTTATCCTTCAAGAAGAAGCTTTTCTTTAGAACTGTTTTGAGTCTGAGCACCAGTAGGCATCACTACTTGTGTGTTCACCTCAATCCTAGGCTCTGAGTGCTGGTCATGGTAGCTTTCACTGGTCACCGCTTTTTTCATCAGTTGTTCTACCTCCCTAAATGTCTTCACTATCTTTTTATTTCTCATTGCTGTGACAAAACACCCAATGCCCAAAATTAAGGGAGGACAGGTTTATTTGAGCGCTCACAGTCTGTGGAGGTTTCAGTCCGTAATCAGTTGGCTCTAAGGCAGGTTGGCACATGGCAGAGGGGCAGCAGTTCATGGTGGCAGCAGACAGTAAAAGCAGCAAGAGCAAAAAGGCAAAAGGGAGGAGCAAACCTCTTTCCCTCCCTTCTATTGTATGCAGGCTACAGCCCCAGCACGGGTGCAACTTTCACACCACTAATCCCAGCACCAGACAATGAACCAATCACAAACTCTAGATTCAACTGACTCTAAAAAGCCCAGCCCCCATAACCACATGAGGTTTTGAGGGGACATCCAGACACAAACCATAACACCAATCTGCCTTCCCAGATTGTCTTCTGTGGACATCTCCCTACAGAAGCATGTAGCAGAGTTCAATAAATATTATCACAGCGGAGTACCACTCATACGGTGCATCTTAGTCTGGTATGATCTGTAAATCAGGTGAGGGACTGTGGGGCAAGGCTGGCACTGCTGAGTTCACAGTAGTGGGAATGAGAAACACAGCAGGCAAGACAGGCCCCACAAGAGGACACACTTGGGCAGGAGAGACAAGGATTACTAAACAGAATATGTTTATTCCTACAATACAACATGAGAATCTGGCACCAGACGTGCATCAAACTGCCATAGGAACTTCCTAAGGAGCCCTCGCCTCCTTATTCCCAGCCTCACAAGTCACCCTGGAGGAGTGATGTGTCATTAACAATGTCATTTCCATGCCTACCTTTTTAAAATATTAATGATCCTGCCTTGCCTTTGTTCCGCTGACTGTGGACTCCGCACCTGTCCCTAGAGGAGGCGGAGGCAGAGCAGAGGAACTGAGAGCCTGAGATTGAAATTCCATCAGGCCTTTGGGTCAATGGAAATCCTTTATATTGTGACAGTGATGCAGACCCAATTCTTCCATCACTCATTCCCAGAGACTAGTTGGAAATCAGACTTATGGAACAAAATTCCATTTCCACTCTAACCCAACACTGGCTATGCAGCAAAAGGCTCATTCACAGAATCATGTGACTCTGATAAGCAGGCCACTGGCTGGCAGAAGCTGGAGCTATAAGGATCTTATCCCAACTACTCCCAGCCAAACTGCCTGGGAGGAAAGCACATGCTCAGATTTATAACAGGTGTGCACACAGGAAAAGAGGGCTGGATCCTTGTGTGTGTGTGTCTAGTTTGAAGCTCTGCATCTGAGCCTAGGAATGCACCTTCATTGTCACCACTGTCTGGCAACAAGCATCAAATCGACCCAAACAAGGTTCTCAAAGAAGGAGGAAAGGAGAAGGTGTGAGGGTATGCACTCTGCAAGAAGCTATAAAAGCCTAGTGGTTCAAAAAGAAAAACCAAGGTACAGAGATGGGATTGGAAACTGTGCTAGCACAGCCATCATGGCCACCAAAATATACAGAAACCCTCCAGGAAAGGGCAGGCTCAGTGCACAGTCCAAAGTGGTGACAGCAAAGCTGCAGCCAGCCCTAGAGTTCTTGGTCATTCATTTGCTTCTCAACTGCTGTCTACTGTGGTGGGCTCTGTAACTACAGTCCATCCAGCACAGGCAGTACCCGAAGCTAACATGCACACACGTTGATGTTATAACATACACACTGCAGCAGATGTGACAAGTGCCCATCCGTTCCCCTCAGCTCTTTCCTTGCCTAACTTCCAGCACCTACACCCCTTGGCTGGAAGGCTTTCTTGGCCACCAGGGCCTGATCTTCTCAGGCATCTCAAGTTGAAACTGACAGGAAACCACTGTTTCCAGGAGCACCCCTCATGCCAGAACTGATGGGAGCCGCTGAATAAATCTACTCTGGGATGGGAAAAAAATCTTAAATTCATATTCAATAGTCTTTTCCTGAGTCTCCCAGGGAATTAAGCTCTACTGTTTCATCAAAAATTATTTATGAAACTAGAATCCTTGTCCAGGATCTGCTTCTAGAGAAACCTAAATTTGGATGTATATTTTACTTATAATATATATACATATTACACACACACCTACACACACACACACACACACACACACACACACATATGGATTGCAATGCTCTGAGCTCAGATGAAGGGATTTCCTAAATATTTTCTTCCCTAGTTTACTGTCAGAATTTGCTTTACTGTGTCAGCATCACAACTGGACATGCAGCTTGAAGAGGGAGCAGCATAGGTTATAAAAAGCAACACCCTTCCCTGGATACTCACTGGAAGTGTCATGGGCAAAACAGAATCAAGATCTTAAGGTAGGAGGGGGCATTAAGGGACAAACACTCCCACCCCAGAACTGGTACATTACTCCCTTATAGCTATGCCAATAGAATACTGGTCTAATTTTGGTTGACCCTTTTCCATTACAGGAAACTCTCTGTCTTGTAACTGTCCATTCATTTTTAATAGTTGGTTACATAGTTCCTAGTGGTTCCAGTTCAGTTTACTGAAGACATAAGGGTTCCTCAAGCACCATGACAGCCAACAATATATTTAGGAACAAATCACATGTCTACTCTAAGACAAGCATCATCCTTATACCTTCAAGAGTTCATGCTACATTGTTTAATTAACACTTAGCCTCTAGCTGATGCCATCTGGATCTACCTTTGTTTATCAGTATTTCTTTCAAAATCTGGTACTAAATTCATTCTTCTAGTTCTGGTCTGATAAAAGCCAGTGGAGATTTTCTGTCACCCCCATAATTATGGACAATCTACCTCCATTATTGCCTTCTAAAATCATATTACTGACCTGGTAACCACATCATATTGAGCCCAAACTCAATTAAAATCCCAAAGTCTTTTTTCCACTGGAAACCTTTCTGATGTGGCCATTGATCCAGTTTTCAGCGCTCTTTGAATAAAGCCATTCAACCATGTTATGAGTCATGTAACTACTCAGCCTGCATTTTGGCATCTCTCCATCTGTTCTACATGGAAGCAGACTTGCTACCTCTTTAGCTTTCCTCTGTCCACTGGATCTGAATAGAGGTATCAAAATCAACCATCCTAAACCTGCCCTTGGAGATACATATTAGGACATTAGAGGCAATGTTTAGTCTCAAATATGATCAAACCTTATAAAAAAATATGCCAAATAACACTTGGCTTCTGAACAGTGGACATGTGCCATTGCTTTTGTCACAAAACATTGTCTCTTCCCAAGCTGACAGGGGACAGTAGGAAGCCATAGGGCTTTCTCATAATAGACAAAGAAACTTTTGTTGAACCTGTGAGTCTGCTGTTTTACAAAAAAAAGTTTAATCCATTTACATTTATTTTGATGACTAATCACTCATTTTGATCTATTTTTGCTACAATGCCCCCTGCCTTTCTTTTCCTTCCTTTTCTTCCTTTTTTCTCTTTCTGATGTTTTTTCTGTATGTTTCTTTTAATCCCTCTTTTAGTCTGCTTTTTTGAATTATATGTCTAGTCTTCTACACCTTCATTAATATAGTTGTCTTAGTCACTTCCCTTGTCCCCAAAATGCAATACCTGATACCCACAATTTAAAGCAGAAAGGTTTTTTTGGGCTCTTAGTTATAAAAGTTTCTGTCCATTATTGACTGGTTCCAAGGCAGGAGGGTATGGCAGAGGCACATCTCAGAGGAGAAGCAGTTCAAGGCTTGGCAACCAAGAAGCAGAGAAGTAGGGAGAGATGAACCACGCCCCCAGTGGCCCTTCTCCTAACAGCAAGTCAGCTATAAATTCATCAATAGACTAATCTACTGGTGAGATAAATGTGCCCATGGTCCAATCACCTCCCAAAAACCCCACCTATGAGTACATGAGGCTTTGGGGGACGTCTGGAAATAAACTGTAACAATAGTGTTATACATAATTAACATTATGTTAAGAAAATAAGATCATTAGGATAATTTTTCATATTTTGAAGCTAACCCATTTCTCTGCTTTACCTATATGAATCTTAAGAGCTCTCTAACTTGCCCCAAAATTTCACTTTCCTATCATTCATGAGACTACTGTCCGATATTTTTTTTCCTTTTCATTTTAAATAGCCTGTCAAATACTGACGACATGACTATTATTCTTATAGATTTGCAAAATACCTTTCACCAATTTCTCATCCTGCTTTTGCATCTTGTTGCCCACGAGGTTCCTCTCAGCTTCTGTTCCCTTCTTTCAATATGATATGACTTGATCTTTCAGCGAGCGTCTCCTAGTCTTTGGAGATCTGTGAATATCTTTATTTTATCTTAATTTAGCATAATCAGTGAGTGAGACTATTTTGTTGAAGTTTTTGAAGGAAAGTCATGATGAAGTTCCTCTGCCAGAAGCCCAGGCTTGTAACTGCTGGGCGAAGCTCTCTTCCCTCTTGAATGATCTTTTAGCTGAGTACAGCTGTGAAGTTGATGGTTGTTTTCTTCTAAAACCTAGTGTTCAATCATCTCTAATATCTGTTGTTGACACTGAGAAGTAAACTGTCAGTCTGATTGTTGCTTCTTTCAGGTACACTTTTTGAAGATATTTGCACCTTTTTCCCTTTAGATAGCTTCACTGTAAGGTATTAGGACACACAAATTTATGTGTCCTACTCAAGGTATGGGGTGCTACTGAAAAATACTCTAATTTTTAATTGTGAAAAATTCTCCACCAGTACTCTCCACCAATATTATCTCTCCCTCTTGCTCCATAATTTCCTGCCAGAACTCCCATCAACTTTTTTGGATCTCCTTGTTTTATGTTCATCATTTCTATTTACGTTTCATTTTTTTCACCTTTTTACCTTTCTCCTATTTCTGAGCAATTTTTCAGTTTTATTTTCAAAATTATTTCTTTTTCCAGTTTCACTAGCAATATTCTGTTTTTTTCTCAGCCAGACTTGCTTTTCTTTCATTTTATGTTATAAAATCTACCTAACAGTTTGTCACTTTTAACATTTAAATCATGCCTATTTTAAACTCCTTGGATATTACTCTTATCTGTAGTTCTTTGTGAATTCTCCCATTTGTTGCAGGTGTTGGCTGTCTCTCTCAAGGGATAAATATCTTTGTGTTTGTAATTTTTTAATCACTTGAGGGAAATAAAAATGGACAGCCATGCACAGTGTGTGAGAACTAAAGCTGTCTTTGACATATGTTGGAGAAATTTAACTTATGTCTCCTGGATTATGAAGGTGACTCATAGTTCTTCTTCAGATCGATGGATTCCACCAGTTCTAGGCTGATTTTTATATTCATTTCCATGCTAAATGGCTTTTCGATAAGCTTTCTTACCTTGCAGCCTATCCGAGCACACTTCTCACACAGACTATGCAAGCTTATGCACTCTGATTTCCCTCCAGCAACAATTTTTCTACTCAAGGTCCAGAGTACAAAGCTCTCACCTAGGACTAGTGAGTGAGTAAAGCTATGAATCTCCATTTAAAACCACCCCAGCCTTGTGGCTGGACACCCTGTTGATACACTGAGTAGTCCACACTCATGCTCGATCCAGAGGCTGCAGGCCTTCTGATCCACCTCTGCTTCTTGTTTCTGGTGCCTAGAGATCTTCCTTTCCTGCTCTTTAGCACATCTGTGGCTTTTCATGATTTACTGTTAGAGTAGAAGAGAAAGTACCAATAATCTCAGGTGGCTGTCTTGATCTGGAGTCTGAAGGACCTTCGGAAACTTACAGGAATTAATATATAGTCAGTGCTTTCCCCTCAGCCTTTAGTTGGATGTCTTCTCAGCTGTACATCTCTGTATCCAGGGCCTACAAGACCCCCTCACAAAAAAAAGACAAAATATTTACTAAGGCAAAAGCCTAACTTCATAGAAACTGCTCGGAAAGGAAGAGCATTATGGGAATAAGCAAGTTTTGACATGCTCAGTAAACTCTAGTCCCAGAATCTTCAGTGTGCTCACCAAACGCCAAGCTGTTAATTAAGCAAAAGGGAAGTTTCTGCCTCTATATTCCTGGCCTTGCAGTGAAAGGACTCAGTTATAAGAAACATCGCTTTTCTTGGAAATACAATTTTGAAAAGATGACTCTTTCTTTGCAGTTCTTCAACCTTACTCCAACTCTACTCAGAAACTCCGAGCAGTTGTGCATGTGTATGCAAAGCTGAATGGGCCTGAAGTCAAGCCGTTCAATAGTATACAATAGAAATGTTAACTGCAGTATTGATTTTTCATTATGTTTGTATTGCTTGTTTAATTTTATTTTCTTTGCAGGAATTTTTAATAAAAAAAATACAGTTATTGAAAAGTCCCCAAAGCCAAATGCTATGGGTGAGACTAGAAGAAACAGAGGCATTAAATCTCTCTAGGCTGTTTCCTCTTCCATCTTCTCCCACCCTCAGTCAGAATTCAAACCTGAAAGCTCCCCTATTTCCAACAGAGAGTAAATGCATGTGACCTTCAGTTCCACAGAGGTTAACCTACTCTGATTAACTTTTCCATGTTATTCCATTAAATAAAAACAGTTTTGACACCCAGAGACTAAAGCATCCTAGAGATAATACAATAACCCTATGCAATCATTTCAAATTGGATTGTAATAATTCATTTAGGTGACCATACATATTTGTTATATGTAATATGAAACATCACAAAATGAAATCAATAGAAATGTTTCTTGTTAATGAAGATATACTGGGCTGTTATGTGTGGGTTGCGGACTCAATACCACAGAAATCTTATTTGTATTATAAATTTCAGGGTATCCTGAGAGTTACAAATGAAGATAGCATTTCTTAGAGAAGTGATGGCTGGTCATTTAGAAAATTATGTCATAAATTTTATGTCATTTCTTGCTCTTTCAAGGTCTTTGCATAGCAACATGATCTTATAATTCAGGTAGAAAATTCTGGCTGACTGATTGCATTCAACTGCTTGCAAATGAACTTTACTAAAACTTCCATTTGAAAAGTACAGATTTCAAAATAATTTAGATCTGGTAAGTCTGAAGATTTCACTCCATAATATCCTAGTACATATTTCAGAATATTTCCTTCCTCCTACCATAACAGAAGAAACAGAGGCAGAAATAGAGAGGTAAGCAAGATGCAGTATACACTATAGGTATAAATATATATGATATGCATATATGCAAACCAATCAGTGAGACCATGAGGGAATGTTACTAGATTGCTACTTAACTTCATGTTACTTCACATATATAATAAAATATATGCTATAATATATATATTCATTTGTATAGATGAATAAATAAGATTGCTTTAATTTTATGCTAACTAAACTCGCATACCAGTAGTCTTATAAAAGACTCATTTTGTAGCCAGGCATAGTGGCAAATGCCTGTAATCCCAGTACTTGGGAGGTGGAGGCAGGTGGTTCACTTTGAGTTCGAGGCCAGTCTAGGCTACAAAGTGAGTTCAAGGCCAGCCTGAACTGCGTAGTGAGACTCTGTCTCAAAAAAGCAAAATAAAATGAAAGACTCATTTTAATAATCAGTTCTTCCGTCTTTAGAGCAATATTATGGTGAGATTTTAGTGAATGGTTGATAAATACAGACAACAAGCACAAGGAATTAGTGAAGACATGACTGTGATTCTATTTAAACTTTAGTTGCCAAAGCTCATATTCTTACTTCCACTGAGAACCTACTTATGCTTTGAATAAGGCCCAGGGGAATGACCCTTGCCCCCAATAAAAAAGGAAGATTATAAATGGACAATACAAGTTGGAAATATTTAAAATAAAAAACTGCGGACTTGTTTCTCCCTCTGTTGTCTGTTTTCTTGGTGCCCCTCTCTCTCCACTCTCAGAACCCTCTGGATCCTTCAATTTCAATCATGGACCAAAAGGGCCCTCCTTGCCCTGCCTCAACTGACTCAACAATTCCTGCTGAAATCTGAGTCTACCTGTTTCCTTCACGAGTCAATTAGATATGAGTGAAGCCCATTCCACACCCACTGAAGGGCTTTCTAAGCAGACAAGGGCTGGACCTGACTTTGTCTTTGCCTCCCTTCTCCCAGGTGTTTCAAACCACTAACTTCCCTTGGTGCTGTTCCTGTCTTTTCTCCTTACTCCCCCATACTCAATGGACACATCACTTGCAGTGTTTGATCCGTATATGTCTCTCTGGACAAGTTCGGTTCCTTGAGTTCCTCATGCTCTTCCATAAACTCTACCTGAAACTACTCCCCTCTGAAATCAAAAGCCCCTCCTGTCCGCTTTATAGCCTCTACTCTATGGACTCATCTGTGCCTACTCAAGGGCTTCTTTGTGTCATTACATGAGCACAGGAATCCAGAACATAGCTCCTCCTCCTGGCTCTGATTTCATGCTGATAATGTGTCCACACCCTGCCTACCCTAAAAAGAAAAGAAAAAAACATTGTTTCCTGGATCCCAGTACTTCTCTGCATGCTTAACTCTTTTCTTCTCTTCCCAGTAAAATTTCTTGAATGAGTAACCTATACTTCCCTCCCCATGCTTCTGCCCCTCCCTCTTATTCCCCAATCCCACCACAACCACCCTGTGAAACTGCTCTGGCTCAACATCTCCTGACTCCACTGAATTCCAAATTCAATAGAAACATTCCTGTCTTTATCTTTATCCCCAGGGCCTATGAATTCCCATTTTTGTGACATTTTCATTCCATGAGTTGCCAACTCAATAATTGCTGCCTCTCAATCTCCAAAAAAGGATGTCTCCTTTCATTTTTTTTAATGATGAACTATTTCAAACATTCATAAAAATACAGAGAATAATATACTCGTATTTGAGTCTTTGTGGTCTCAACTGTTGTTCTTTGCGCCCCAACCACCTAATAGTGTTAATGACAAGGTCGTTTCCACATCTACTCCTCATCTGTAAATCTCTGTCTTCTCCCCTCCACTGATGTCCTACATGGTTCTCAACCAAGCTGAGCTTTTCACCATCGCAGCCCCTTGTTCTCCTCCTTTATTACGTGTGTTGATTATCTGTCTTGTCAACCATGTCAGAAACATATTAACAATTGAAATAAAGTTACTACATCTCAGAAATGTCTCTATATTCTTCCAGCTCATGCATCTCCTGCAACTGGCTTTCATCCAAGGTTTATCCTTTATTACTGGATTTTATGTCCAGTCTGCTGACCAGCTTTGTCTCTTCAGTCTGGCCCCACTGCCCTCCAATCCATCCTCTACTTATCTTAAACACATGTATTTTTTTTCTTTATACAATTAAAATACTATCACGACACCTCCCTACTTGGAAGACTTTGGGTCCCTCCTTGGACTCACCATAAGGTCCAGACTGTACCTTGGGATAGCAGCTCTTCTTCAGTCCCTGTCCCAACCCACGACCTCCATCCTGTTCCAAGCTGGACCATCCTTTGCAATACACTATGCCTGTGGGTGTCTCCTCAGTCATGGAGTTAATGCTAAGTCTTCCTTTAACATTCCACTGGTTTGTTTCCTTCTCTGCTCACCTTACCCAGGTCAAAGGTCTAGAATGACATGGTCCCTCTGCATACGTCTCTATCATGCTCTTACCGCACAGCATACTTGCATATCTCCCTGACCCATCTGCCATGCTCAGAAAGCGGAGACTCTTCTAGTCTCTACTTGACCAGGCTTTGGTGCATTTCCTGCCTTAAGTGTGTGTTAATTAAGTAGCTAACATATCCTGACTCAAGAATTGTTTATTTGCACAGAGGTGGTGTACTGGGATTTAATAGAAAATCAATAACACAAGCAAATGATTATTAAAACCCCACGAAAGACACAGAGTTCAGGATAATGTAAGCAAACATTTAAATTCAAGAGCTAAAACACCAACTGCTTTAAGACAAGTCAAGTGAAGTTAGTATTATAAATTACTCCCATATCCTCCAAAGCTATTACTTAGTAACCCAAGACATATAAATCAAATGCTCCCTTAAGAACTTGAGACCTTACTTTATCACAGAAAACTAGATGCTTGTTTCTAAGAATGAAATGCTCCACCAGGAAAGAACCTTTACACCGCAGCATGTGTCTGATATTGTTCACATTGTGCAACCCTGTAACTGTGGGCAGGATGGAGGTCCAGCTACTCAGATGGGGGATGGGGGAACAGGAAGGAGGGTAGGGTCTACATCTAAGAGGTCCTGCTCTCAAGTGGCTAAGCATCAGGATTAAGCCACACCCCTAAGCCCAGAGCCCAAGAGACACTAAGGTTTCTCCTCACCCATGTCAAAGAATATGCATTTATATCTCCCTACTACTTTACTAAGAGTAACCACATCACCAAAGATAACCTACTTGTTTCTTTTATTAGTAAGCTCAAGCTTACAATGTATTGAAAGTGAGTGACTTATGAATTCTCAAGAGACAGAATTGCATGCAATCTGTCATCCTCTTTGTTCTTTCCTAACTCCATTCCCTGATCTTCTCTGTTTAGTGTTCCTGGAGACTGGCTCTAGAAATGTCATCAGAGATCTTCTTGCCTTGAGGCTCCTGGTTGGGTCAGCCAATATTAGACACTGGCAGGAGGTTGATGTTGGAGAAGAGAAGGGCCAGGGCACTGACTCCTTTCACATCCTCTCTGCCAACCCTCAGCTCTGCTCTTGGCTCTGCATGCTCGTCTTTAGTCCAAATTTCTGTCAGGGGAGGCATCTCCCATAGATATCCTTGCCTCTCCCTTTCCCTTCAGGGGAGTACTAACAGATTTCCTCTCATGCTCTCCCCTGGACACAGCATGTTCTTGGTTCTTCAACCCTTCAGTGTTGAGACAGTCTCTTAGATGAAGCTCTGGTGTAAACTATCTGCTTTCTACCCAAAACCTGGTGGGGAAGCCCTGCTACCATAGTCGCCACGCACACAGGTGCAGGACATCTGTGCTTGGTGCTCTGGTCAATGCACAAAAACATCCCTCCACTGATGGGCCTTGACTCCAAATGCTTTGCTCCATTGCCTCAGTTGGGCTTCTCCAAGAAGACAGAGCTGATAGGATTTTAAGAAATTTGTCTATGTGATTGTGAGAGCTAGAAAATCCATACTCTTTGGGGAAAGCCAACAGGCTTAGGCAAGAGTGACACTGCCATCTTGATTTGGAAGGCCGGACACTCAGGCAGAACTTTGATGAGGAATCTGGAGGCAGAATTTGTTCTTCTTTGAGGAACCTAAGTCTGTTTTGAGGGCCTTCCATAAATGGATAAAGTTCATCCAAATTATGGCAGGTAATATCCTGTACCTAGTCAATTGACTGAAAATGTTAATCACGTTGAAAATCCATCTTTACAGCAACATCTGGGCTAGAGCTTGACCAAACAACTGATTTCTACAGTCTGACTAACTGACCAATAAAATTAACAATAACATCCATAAGGATTTATTTTCCTTTAGGGTAAGGAGGGTTCTCTTTACCTCAAAGGCTAACGAGAGCTTAGAAAAACTTGTACTTCTTTGTATTCTCTGATACAGAAGGTAAAGAAAAGAAATTCCTATTAGATAACAAGAACACCCACCCTCATGCCACTGAAGAGACCATACAAAAGCCATCAGTCTGCACAAAGGGTGACACTGGGTTTTTCTTTTTTCTTTTCCCTTTTCATCTTATTGACACTGATTGACTTGTGCTTGAAACTGCCCTAAAAATTTAGAAATATAGGCAATAGAATTAGAAGAGTTTGAACTATGACCCAAGGGATCAAAGCCTGACAACTCGGGATGTTAAACTATATTAAAATGTATGGCTTTGGAGGAAGAGGTCGATACATTCCCCCCTGTTTGTGAAGAGCCTGCACTAAACGACGGTGAAAAAGCAGCAGTCAAAACACAGTTGCGGTCTAAATTCCCATGACTCATGCTCACCCACTGGCCATCTTTGTAGGAGAAGGTAAAACATGAAGGGTTTCTGAAAACAATAGCAGATACCTTTGCTTTTTGTTTATTTTAAAACCAAGAAAGCCTTTCTTAGTTACACAGGACTTTATAAATCACATGTCTACCACTATGCGCCTGACCCAAAACACTCTTTTCACATACTAAAAATATGACTGTAAACCTAACTTTTCTTATCCCGCACAGCATAGAAAGCCTGGTGGAAGGCTGGAAGGGTGGGGGCTCCTGAGCTTCAGTTTCCAATTACTGTTCCCCTCTTCCTGTTACCACTGCCTTTATCTACAACTCCTTTTCCCCAGGAGTACCTTTCCCAAGTCCTTCAGGTCTAGGGAAGGTGGCAACTCCCCAACCAGTACCTGGATACATCCCTATCCCGTCTCACAACCAACAGAATCTAGGAGATACTACATGCCAAGAATGGGAAAACATCTTAGTCCTCAGAGAAAAGTCACCACCACTGACCCCAGAAATCCTTCTGTTTTTGTCCAACAGGAGTTATTCTTCTAAAACAACCCCTGCAAGGAGTTATATGTTTACTTTATGTCCTCGCTGAATTCTGACAGCATTTTCTTTCTGCTTGTTCTTGCCCCTTCCTATACCCTTTCTTTTCTTCTTGATAGCTTTCTGCCTTGTGATTGTTCCCTATTTCCACAATTCTTTTAATACTTCATTCTCTACAGACAGATCCCACTTTCTTAATGTAAAGGAGTGCTCAAATGTAGAGAAACCTCATTACCATAGGCATCTACTATAGCAACACCAACTGGGGTACACCAATTTCAGTAAAGGGAATTTAGAAGGTTGTTATAGTGATAACAAGGAATACCCCTCCTGTAAACAGCCACATGGGTCCAAACCCAGGTTCTCTTATCCATGCACCATAACAGAAGGCTTTTGGTACAACGAGCAAACTGAGCGGGCTGTTAGATTTATTTTAAGTACAAATGACCTTCTGTCATGGTGTGATTCCTTAACAAATATATTTCAAAAACTTGTCATGGAACTTTCTTTTCTCTGCGCAATTATTTTTCTTTGTTAGGCTGGCTCCATATGATGCTATGGTTTGCATTTTTCCTTCAACATTTATCCTTAATCCTCACTGCAAGGACATAGAGAGGCAGAGGCCGGTATCAGAGGTCAGATTGTGAGGGCTCCACAAGAAAGTTCAGAAAATCTTATCTAAGAACCCTCATTACAAAAATAGAGAGATAATTAATTCCAAGAATCACAATGTTTATAAGATCTTTCTAATGCTAGAGACCAGAAGGGAGGTGATTGTAGTTTTGATACTACAACCCTTGAATATCTTTATAGTTTTGTTTGCAATATCCAACCACATTCCTACAAGAGGAAAAACAGAAAAATTTGAAGTGAGATTTGTATTATTTTAAATGTACTTGAAGATACATAGCTGAAGGATCTCCACAGTATCTATTTCAGGGGAAAAGCAATTTTCTGAAGGACCAAAAATTTCAGCTAAGTGTAATGAAAGCAAGGATAATGGTGTCATTTGGTCACATTTCTTCTGCCAATATTTCATGATTATTGATGTATTTCTTCATCTTGACACTATTCCATTATTCCCCATCAAAGTATTCCTCCTTGCTTCAAACATATTTACCTCATTGGTTTTGCCATTTTCTGAAGCAGGTCTGGAAGTCCTCTTTCCTGGGTGTCTTCATAAGCTGTGATAAAAAGTACAATGAATGCTGCTGCCATCTGCTATCCAACAAAAAAGCAGACTTGACAAAGCATTACAGCTTGTCCTCACCTACCTTATTCACCAGATCTGGCACAATGTAACTTCTGGCTCTTCCCAAAGTCAAAATGACCATGAAAGGTAGTTTTGAAGTAATTTAGAATGTGAGACAGCCACTACAGCACAACTAAAGGCACTTGTGAAAAACGACTTCCAAAACTGCTCCAGAAAGTGGCAAGAGTGACATAATAAGTGCATTTGAAGCAAGGAGAAAATCTTGAGGGGAGGATTCATGGCAATGTGTTTTTTATCTTACTAATTTTTAATTGAATAGTCACTATATTCTTCCATCACATCTTGTGTGTGTTCTTTAGGAGCAGCAAGCAAAAATGCATTTTCACAGTCTTCATTTTAAGCAAAAAATCAACTATTTTCAACCATTGGCTGCATGCCTTTGAATATAACTTACGCAAGGACTCTTCAAGAGACTGAGTCAACCTCTACAAGTGCCAAGCCAAGGAAGCTACACCAAAGAGTCTACAAGGAATAGCTAAGACTGGCAGTAGTGCAGGCTCAATGCCAAGCTCCTTCTTCCTGTGAACCATTATAGAATTCGATTTTTTTTAGTATACTGTTACCTCAGTTATTGATCTCAATTCATTGCTAATTTGTGTTTGAATATTGCAAAGTTCAAGAGAACTTTTATTTTCCATGGTTGACTCTGAGGCCCAGAAATTACACTTGTAAATTCATTTTTCCAGGACTTTAACAAACTTTGTGATGATTTTTTTTTAAACTATATTGTAGTTCTCACAGTTTTCCTCTTAGCTTTACTGCTGATATCACTAACTTCCTTTGGAGTCATGGTTATGATATTTTATGCAAATAAAGCACAAAATAAAAGCATAATACAGGTGTTTTAATGCACTAACACAAGCACTATATGTTGTCTGGGAAAGAGTGGTGTTTTTATTTTTTTTCTTTTTTCTTTTAAAGAGAATAGAACAAAACAAAACAAAGCAAAACAAAACAGAATAGAGTCAAACACAATATAGCATTTCAGAACAGAACACTGCAAGCAATACAGGTTTTCAAAACATAACAACAGGAGATTAACAATGGTTACCCTAGTGTCTCTTGCCTCCTTCGAAATGGTTGTTCATGCATTTACAGACAATAAACTCAAACAAAACAAAGTAATATAAAACCAGATAAAACAAATGAGTGAAAGCATTACAGGCCTTCAAGTCAGACAACAAGAAACTAACAATGGCTACTGTAATGTCCCCTGTTTTTCAAAAGAGCTGTTCCTATCTTCTCACATATTGCAATCAAATAGTAGGAAAGGGACTTAAACCAATCAAATCAAAGAATAAAAGCATTATTGGACTTTAGAATCTTTTCTCCATATTTATCAGGAATTTTGTATCTTATTGAGTCTTTCAGTTTCTTACACTAGGGAGATGATGTGGTGTTTACACATGAGTTTGGTTTATTTCACTTATGAGTATGGTCTCAAGTCGCATCCATTTACCTATAAAAGCCTCCATGTGATCCTTCTTTACAGCTGAATAGTATTCCATTGTATAAAAGTACCACATCTTTTTTATCCATTCCTCAATTGATGGGCATTTGGGTTGTTTCCAAGATTTGGCTATTACAAATTGTGCTGCAATAAACATGGGTGCACATATATCACTGTGGTAAGATGATTTCACTTCTTCTGGGAATATGCCCAGAAGCAGAATAGCTGGGTCAAATGGGACTTCCAGTCCTAGCTTTTTGAGAAACCTTCAGATTGACCTCCACAGTGGTTGCACCAGTCTGCACTCCCACCAACAGTGGAGAAGTGTTCCTTTTTCCCCACAGCCTCTCCAGCATTTATTGTTGGTGGCTTTCTTGATCCTGGCCATTCTTTCTGGAGTGAGATGGAATCTCAGAGTTGTTTTAATTTGCATTTCTCTAATGAACAATGATGCTGAACATTTTTTCATGTATTTATTTGCCATTCATATTTCTTCAGCTGAGAAGTGTGTTTTCATCTCAGATGCCCATTTTTGGATTGGGTCGTTGAATTTGGAGGGCCTGATATTTTTTAATTCTTTATATGTTCTAGATAGAAGACCTTTGTCTGAAGGGCAGTTGACTAAAATTTTTTCCCAATTTGTGGGTTTTCTTTTCAAGGAGTAGTGTTTTTAAAGTTGGGTTTTCTGTTGATTATTGAACAAAGTTACAAACACTGAGCAGACTTTTTTTTTTTTAATTTTGCTGCTTGAGTAGTGGAAAGTTTGAACTTGGCACCGTTCAACAACCAAGGGATCACTGCACTTGGAACTGAACCCACAGCCTTTGTACTGAGCTATATACCCTCATGTTTAATTTTGAGACAAAAATCTCATTACGTTGCTCAGGTGGGACTTGACCTTATGATCCTCCTGTCTCAATCTCCGGAAAAAGTGGAATTGAAAATTGGGATTCATTTAAAGCAGCCCCCGGACTTCTCTCAAAAGTGTTACTATGCTGAGTGCTACTTTGCTTTAGACAGGCACCATTCTACCATTTCTTTCTAGCACAGCTGGAAAAATCAGAAGTTTTAAGAAACAGTTTAGCATGACTCTAGTTGAAAACAATTTACTGTGTATTTAAAAAAACTAGTAGAGAAGAATTCAAGAGTTCTTGACATAAGCAAACACTAATTACCCTGATTTGATTTTTAAACATTGTATAAGTGCATCAAAATCACACCGTACTCCATAAATATGTATGATTATTATGTGTCAACTAAATGTAAAATAAAGAAACAGCTTGAATGGTTCCATGAAATCAAACTATATGGGTTGATGAGAATTGAAAGGTAAAAACATTCAAATACAGGATCTCTAACTTTATGAAGGTGATTACCTATTCAAAGCCAAGGATAGCTAAAGCTCATGGAGAGGCCACACAGAACAGAATGAAATGGAAAGCAAAATTCTATATAGTCAAGATTTATGTGCTTAGCATGAGGGAGAAATCTGAGAAATATACCCCATAAGTGAGCTTTAAATGAGATCTTAGAATAAGATGTATGATATATAATAGCAAAGAAGATAGGGTGTTCCTCACATGAGTTTCAGCAAGGAAAAACAAAACATTTGAAGGTAGGACTTTGCAATCCATCCTTAGAGTACTGGTACCAATTGACTTGGTTGGCAAAGCTGGGTCATCCTGGAGAATAGTGGAAAAGTTGGAGAGATAGGGCCAGCTGTTAAAAGTCTCTAAACACTACACTATAGCATTCATAGGATTTGCAAGGGATGATATCAGCATGCACATGCTAGCTAACCTAACAAGGAGAAGAGACAATGGAACATCTCATGCATCAAAGGTACTCTGCCTAAATTATTTTTGATCTATTGGCACATCTCTTATGATCTACTAAAAAATTAAATTTTTCATTCGTCTATTGTATTCAACAAGCACAAGTCGCAAGCCCAGATTATTAATGATGTCAGATCTTGTATTACTAAAACAAATGCATACAGGTTCCCTTTCTGATGACAAAAAGAGAGTCATTTGTTTCAATCATGGAAGACAATCTTATTATACATTGCCAACTTACTGCCCAGCTGGCTGGTCATCAATGTGCAGCTACAGAACAAATGGAATCAGAAGACTGTCAATCTTCAGATAGTGTCAGTGCCCCCAAAATAATAAACTTACAGGGAGATAAATCTGTTTTGACTTGGACACTTTCCTTAACTCCAGAGCCTTCACATTCAGCATTTCCATAATGTATCCTTTCATACAACAACAAGGCTGTTTGGCAAATGCTAGTGACAAGCTAAAACGATCTTACTCTGCCTGTAACTTTATACATTCTCATATAAACTGACTTAAACTTTCAGGAAAGTCATGGAGTGAAATAAATTTTTAAAAAGTGCATCACTTGACTTAATAGTATCTACTAACTTTTTACATCTGGTTGCAACATGGAGGTCTTGTGCAAGAAGATTTCTCTTTCCTCTAGGTCACAAAATTATGATGCTACATTTTCCTCTCTTTTTCTAGAGTACTACCTTAAATTTAGGTTTTTATCTGGAGCTCACCTTTGTATAAAACACAAAGTTGACATTCAATTTGATTTTTATTTAGAGAGAAAGGACATTTTCTTAATAGCAATGGCAGATAAAATAGCAATGCCGGGCACGGGGAGTGGGGTTGACCAGGGGGATAACAACCAATGGCATAGAGACAGGGGCACAGCCATCAAAAATACCTAAAAATAACCCAGAAACAGATGGAGCACAATGAGGAGGAGGCCAAGGCAGGGACTCTTGCTTCTCATGTAAATCTTTGTCTTCTCTTTTACTATTTCAACAACATTGTTATTGTTTAAGTTATGTATTTCAAAAACCACAGTTGTTGTGCATCATTCCCTCCTTGATAGATTTCTCCAGCTGGAGCTCCATTTGAATTCTACCGATTCCCCACCACCTCACACAGTTGTTCCTTTTGGAAGGACTTAAATCATCATCCTCAGCAGTTCTCAGGACACCTTGGGGACAGGAAGTCAGCTGATGGAGAAAGAGTCACAGTTCCCAAGGACCACTCAGGAAGCCACAGAGTCAGCAAGGATAAGGTTTGCATAGGAGCTTCGAGTTCTTTTCATTACCTACATGTATATACTCTTTCTTAGTAAAGAGGACACATTCTGCAATAATTTATCTGTAAATCTATGACACTCTCCCCCATACAAAAAAATTTTAAATAGCAGGGTCTACTGCCAAGTTACCTAGAGCTGCCATATACTTCCGATTAGCCTCTACATGTAAGGTCCCTTAGAGCTACCTCTAAAATGAATAAAAGTAACTTGACTGTGTTTATACAAAAGATGCCACAGGGCTTTATACAGAGCACTGGATTGAAAACCAAAAGACCTAAATTCTGGCTGCTAGATGTGACTTCAAGCACTTCTACCTATAAATCTCTAATTTCCTTTTTAAAAAAATTACTAAATAGTTTTCTAACACCATTTCATATTTCAACAGCCTGGAATTCAAACACATGACTGTTCATAGAAAATATAATAGTACCAAAATATCCAAGAAACAATTTCTAAAACCAATAAGAGAATTTTATTGAAACACATTTTCACTCAAAAATAAATGATTTCTACAGTTGATCTTCCTTTTAAAATATGTCTTTGAAATGTTGGTTGATAAAAAGCTGAAAGGACTTAAAAATGTAATTTAGCAAGAGACACTAGGGTAACCATTGTTAATCTCCTGTTGTTATGTTTTGAAAACCTGTATAGCTTGCAGTGTTCTGCTTTGAAATGCTATATTGTGTTTGACTCTATTCTGTTTTCTTTTGCTTTTTTCAATCTGTTTTGTTTTGTTTTGTCCTATTTTCTTTAAAAGAAAAAAGAAAAAAAGAAAAAAAATGTAATTTAGTTCATGTTATGATCCAACAAGGGTTCTATGTGTTCTGCTTAAGATGAATCCTTAAAGTTTTTTATAGTAAATAGATTGTGTGCTTCATAGAGAGTTCATTAGAGAGATATATTGTAATACTTTGGATTGTTCAACATTTCGTTACCAGTCCAAATAGCTGTTCTTCTGAAAGTTTAGAGAGTATCTCTGTGGGCTAAGCTATTCTCTTCTGTGTATACTGCATACCGTCAGACATACAGAAGAAATTTTACCCATTTCTTACAGGACAAGTCAGGTAACAACTTCCCTAAGACCTTATAATCATTTGTCAGACTCATCTGGAAAAATCTCACACCTCGATAACTAAGTTTTCCATTCCTGACTGAGGAATGCCAGGAAATTCAATTTTGCTTTTTCTACAATTTATAGAAAAGGTTATAGTTTTTTCCACCCTGTAAGGCTCCTCAGTTATAAAAAATGATAGGTATCCCAGCATACAGCCAAACAAACATTTGGCCATTTCTTTGTATTTATATGTCATTATTTTTCTAAAAAAGAAAACATAAAACAATTGGATTAATGTCCCTATCTAGCTAAGTGGTCTACTAGTTGTTGGGCATTTAGTTGATTCTAGCTTTTCATTGCAATTAAAAACTTGAAGATAACAAATAATTCAAACACAGTAAAGGATGAAAAAATTCCAATCCAAAGAATGAGCATATCACAATCACCATGTATAACAGCTTTCATTCTATAGTTTGAAAGGAAAATCGGAGTTCTTTACTAATAATGGAAGGAACACAGAGAGAAGATATTCCTGCCCTGCACAGCAGGATAGAAATTTGAGAAGAGAAGGAGGATGCCCTTGAAATGTGTATGACTTCCTTTTGTTCCACTTGCTCATTCTCTACAGCCTGCCCTCAAGCTAAGCCCTAGCCAGAGACCTGTATGTCCCCCATAGAGACTTGTACCAGGATGCCATCTGGCTCTAGTCCTGTGACTTCACCTACAATGGACATCATTCATTGTCATTCAATAGAATCCTTCTGAGCATTTTCCTGCCATTCCCTGTCCACCTTCCTTCTAAAACTGCATCTTCTTCTGGATTCTAGGGTAGTTTTCTGAACAATCTTTCCTTCTAGACCTGCCCCTGTGTACTTGCCAGCATTGGAAGGCTTGCTTCCTGCAGGGAGCCAGTACCAGCAGGGAAAAGCAGCCAGACCTGTCCCTGTGTGCCCACTGCCACAGAAGGCATGCCTCCTGCAGACAGCCAGTGAGGACAGGGAAAAACACTCTAACCCAACCCTGTGCACCTACTGCTATTTGGATGCTTGCTTCCCTCAAGTAACCAGCATGGACAGGGAGAAACAGTCAGACACAACCTGTGTAGCCAGAGGCCAACAGAGACACTTGCTTCCTGTGAGCAGCCAACCTGGCTGGGAAAATCACACAAATGTGCCTCTGTGCACCTGCTGCCATGAGGGGAGTCCCCATCTAGCCACACAGGGTAAGAGAAGGAGTAGCCCTGCCACCACACACCCATGGCCATTGGGGAAGCCTCAGTGTAGCCACATGGGTCTGAAGAAGCTCACCTCATGCCCCACTGCCTCCCTAGGAAACTGAGTTCAGAGAAATTCACCTGGCCCATTCCCCTACACCACAGAAGGGCAGCCAACAAGAGAAGTGCCTGGGACTTCTCAGTCCTAGGAAGGACTGAGAAGGTTGGAAGGAACCTAGGAATATGTCAAAATGAAGGAACAAAAGGCAACCTCAGCCCTCTAGTCCACACAGAACAAGTCTGGGAGATATAGACAAGGAAGAAAATGTAAGTCACACACCTGAAATCTCTGAAAGAATAGCAACTGAAGTAAAGACACAACTTCACGAGGCTGTAAAAGTAATCGGATCAGAAATAATATCTCAGGTAAAAGAAGAAATCACAAACATAATGAAAGAATTGCTGAGCATATCTAAAGAAGACATGGGTAAAAAAGAGGAGCATAGGAAAATGACGGAAACCTTGAATGAACAATGTAGGAAGGAATCACAATGCATGAAACAGATTCAAAGAGATATCCAGGAAATTAAAAACTCCATCAAAAGCTAGCAAAACTGCTTGAGACTGAAGATAGGCTTTCAGACCTTGAAAACAAGATTACAGCTAGCAATTGTGAAAGAAAAATTCTCTTAAAAATGACAAGGGAGGAGCGGCTTGGGACTTCGCCAAGAGACCGGTAGGAGTTTGTGTCCATCTCCCATCCATCTGCCACAGACCTTCCGGGAGATCCTGGGGCCCTGCCTACCTGCGCCCCACCCACTCACCGGGAGCAGTGTGGCCCAGGCTGCTCCAGACCACCCCGGGCGTGCACAGCCAACCCCACCTAGCTGTGCACCTGGGGAAAGGGCGACAAAACCCATAGAAATCGGCGCCCAGCCCCCGCCGGCCACGGACATTCAGGGCATCACTGGGGTCCTCCCAGCACCCCGCCCGCGCGCCCGGGGGGCTGCTCTCAACTGGGCTTGGGCTGGGGGCGTGACCAGCGAATTCTGCCTAGCCCTTCAGCTTGGGACTTTGCAAGGAGCCTGGTGGGGGCTTCATTTTGTGTCTGTCCCCCATTGGCCCAGGCCATTCAGGATATCTCTGGGGTCCTGCCTAGGCCCCACACATTCACCCAGAGTGGCCTGGCAGCTGCTTCTCTGGGCCTCACTTGGGTTGGGGGTGCATACAGCGAATTCCACCTGGCTGTGCACCTTGGGACCTTACCAACAGACAGGTAGGAGTCTGCACCCCTTCACCATTGGCCTGGGAAATTCAGAGTTTCCCTGGCATCCTGCTTGGGCCCCAGCCAGACACCACCCAGCATCAAAACAGCCAGAGTGATAGTCTTGGCTGGAACTGAAGGTGTGCATTGCGAGTAGCACCTAGCCTTGGCACCTCAACTGTACACTTAAGACTCACCTCCCACAGTGGAATACAGGAAAATGACAAAACGAAAGAGCAAAATGCAATCGTGCACCTCTAGTCCTTCCAACACAAGCCAAGAAGACACGGACACAGAAGAAAACATGAGCCACACACCTGAAACTTCTGAAATGATAGAAAATGAAGTAAAGAAACAACTGTATGAGACTCTAAAGGAACTGAGGACAGAAATGATTTTCCAGGTAAAACAAGAGATGATGAAGGTAATGAAAGAAATGCTGAGCACATCTAAAGAAGATATAGTTGGAAAAATAGAGGAACACTGCAAAAAGATGGAAACCTTGAATGAAGAATACAAGAAAGAATTAGAATGCATGAAACAGATTCAAAGAGATATCCAGGAAATCAAGAAGGCCATCGAAAGCTGGCAAAGCCGCCTCAATGAATGTGAAAATAGAATTT
>RJWT010010379.1:0-24240 GCA_004365215.1 Cuniculus paca
TTTCATTCTGTTCTGTTTTGTTTTGTCCTATTTTCTTTAAAATAAAAAGAAAAAAAAAAGAAGATGTGCTGTGGTTTTTTTTTTTTTTTTCAACAGAGTACTACACAACCTTTAGAAGGATAAACTTGGGACATTTCTAGGTATATGGGTGTACCCCGTGACCAGGCTTTCAAGTGAAAAATATCAGACATGTGTGTAGATATCATATTGTTTCTCTGGTGAAAGAAATAAAGTATAATAAAAGACCAAAATGCATCATATATCTTGTGAAATAGGAAAAAAATGTTCAAATGGAAAGGGAAATTAGGGAGGGAGAAAGGAAGGAAAAAGAAAAAAACAAGAAGAGAAAAACATAGAGATAAAGCTTTTGTAAATAAAGAGAGGAACAAGGATTAAAGGAAGGGTAGGGAAATAGGAAAAAAGAAGAATCAAGATATATCTTGTACAGGTACCAATTCCTTACGATGAATTTGATTATTATGTCTATCAAAAATGTACCAATATACTTAATTAATTTAAAAATAAAGAATGAGGAGTGAACTGCCTACATATTTTCTCAACAGTAATCATTTCCATAGTAAATCCAAAAATGACATTTCAAAATTGCCCACATAATGGATTTTAAATGTTCACATCATTAAAAAAAGAAAGGAGTATATGTCATATATATAGTTCCATTCTATTGTATAGAAGGGAACTGTTTTGAAAGGGACATAAAGGCACTGAAATGTCATCTGTCTGGTTTTGGGTAGTGTTTATATAGTTGCACACAGTTGTCAAAACTCAAAACAGACCACAACCTATGAGTTTCATTGTGTAACTTTTATTTATTGATTTTACTGCAATGTCATGTCCTAATTTTCAATGTAGAGTTAATATACAGAGACATATGGTTAAAAAGTCAGCTACTTTCTCCTTTAGATTACTCAAGGGGTTCCTTGGTACAGAAAGCGAAATGAAAAGCCCAGACCCCCCTCTCAGGTTCTTCCCCTGGGTGCCATTCCATCCTCACCTGCTGTGCCCCCAAGTAGCTCATCTTCCTTGCTCCTCCACCGACCAGACACACCCTGCCCCACGCCCATCTTTATAACTGGCCTTCAACTTACACTGGTCCCACACAGATTCCCCTAATTCCTTTGCTCCCCATCGCAGCTGGTCACGCTTCCTTTCTACAAAATGGCCTTTCTACTGTACTCTATCATCACGCTGCTCATTTCTAGCAGAATAACAACTAATTCTAAGATAACAATATGCACTATATTAACTAGTGTTAATTTCCTACTATTTTTCTGAAATTCTGTATCATTTCTATTTTTTTTTTGTTTTGCTTTTTAAAGTAAAAAAAAATAAGTTTATTTTGAAATAGAACACTGGCATCCAAGTGCGCTCACCTTGATAGCTATCATCAGAGCCTGTTTCTCTGGATCAGCCGGTGGCTTAGGGTGGGGTAGGTGGGGATTGGTACTTCTTGTTTGCCAGCCCACGAGCTGGAAGGGGCTGGGATCTGGCTGTCGCCCTGCCTGTGGTGGCCTGCACATGGTGCTGGTTCGGGTGGGCAGGACTTGTTCTCTCTCCCTACAGTCTGCGATGGCGCTGACTCACAGGGAAAGGCTTGGCTCTGGATGTCCCCTGTCTGGCAGCCGCCCACATATGGCGCTGGTTTGGGTGGGGTGGGACTACTCACTGTCTTTGCTAACCCTGTTCATTTCTATTGTGATTCATTGTATATAATCACTCTCTAGCTGAAGAGTAAGCTCTGTGAGCAGAAGGAGGCAGCCACTGCAACAGGATGTGCTATCTGATAGATACTTAATAAATACTCCTTTTGTGAATTAGTGCATAGAACATACATTTTATAACCTTGTATCCCCATTGTACTAGAAATCCTTTGAGGGCAGCAATTTATCATCTCTGTATCTCTGCTCTTGGACTGATTGTTTGGCACATAATAGAAGTTCATGAAATGATTGTTTATGAAAGCTTTTAAATTGAAATCTACAATAACTTCACTAGCAAATTTGAAGAACACTTCATTTTGTAGAAAAATTCATTTGCCCCTAAGAAATATCCTGACTTATTTAGCTTTAAATCATAAGAACCAAAGGTTGCAAGAACTTTCCCAGTCTGTCAATTACACTTGGTTGGCGACTCAAAGGATTAAGAAAATCAACCTGCAGTGAACTCAACCAGGTCTTCTGCAAGGCAAGTAGTAGCACAGCACTTAACCATTTCAACATGATCAATTTTGGAGAACATGGTGAAAAAAAATCGCTGATAGATTTTAGCCAATAAAAAGTGACCTCCCTTCCTGTTTTATTTCTTCTAGACTTATAAAGAGCAATGAAAATATACTATCGACCCATGCAATAAAATGAGTATATATTCTCTCATTTCCCAAAACAGTACAGATTTTAAAACTGTGTCCATATAAAATTCTAGAAAATCTAGACTTACATTTAGTAAAGAAACCAACACAGTGGTTTTCTAAGTATGACAGGGTAGAGAGATATGTATTACAAAGAAGTTTTGGTGTGATGCAATTGAGTATATTGATAGTTTCTGTTGTGGTCACTTCTCTCTTTTCTCTCAAAATACTTAACATCCACAATTTAAGAAAGAAGAAGTTTATTTTAGCACACCTTTGAGTCCATAGTTGGCTGGATCCAAGACAAGAAAGCATGGCAGAGGGGCATGGTGGCTGAGATACAGGAAGTCAAGGGAGGCACTGGGAAGGAAGATATAATCTTCCGAGTCACACCTGTAGTGACCCACCCCTTCGGACCAGACACCATGTCCTAACAGCAAGTCAGCTATAAGCCCTTATTATTCAATCACCCTCAAAGGTCCCACCTATAATCACATGAGGCTTTAGGGGAACATCTAAATATAAACCATAACAACTTACTAGGGATAAAATTATATTGAAACCTTCCAAAGAGTATGCTGTAAATACGTGCACTTTATTGTACATCTATTATGCTTCAACAAAATGGTTATAAATAAAAACAAAATAGGAAGTCTCCACTTGTGATAATTTTTAAACCTGACTATTCTCTCCAATATCATAATTTTCATTTTTGTAATTATTTTTGTTTATTGCCTATATGTCAATGTTGGTGAGCTGCTTTACTTTCTTTTCGTTACCTGCTCACTCCTATTCATCCTTTGAAACTCAGCTGAGACATCACCATTTCCTGCTTCTAGAAAGATGTCAGAGGAGATATCTCATAATTTTCTGGGTCAATCAGTAGTCTCTTAGATCTCTGCTCAAGAAGTACTAATGAGAGATTCCACAGCACTTTGAAGAGAATGGACCAGTCTCTCCTAAAACCAATAACTACAGAAATCAACTTTCATTCTGAAGTGTTATCAAATAGAGCAATTAATTCACTTGGGTTTTGTCTATCCATTGAAACCGTCTTCCTCCCACCTGGAAACACAAAGAGTTCATCTATTCCTCGCTTCCTATACTTGGTTATTAAATGTCCTGAGTCAACTCAAATCATTGTTTGCAATTTCTGTCAAACGAAAACATTAGAATCCTCTTTCACCTAACTGGATAAAGCATGGCAACTTCTGGCTTTTCACCAACTTTAAAATGACTATGAAGACAAATACTTTGGGTCAATTCAGGACATCGAGCCAAGGCACACCAGGCATTTCGTGGCACACAACTAAAGACACAAGAGAGGACTTCTAGAACTGCTTCAGAATGTGACAAGAATGATGGCATAAGAATGTGTGAAGTGAGGGAGAGTATTCTGAGGAGAGTTAACTGCTATGTATGTTTTATTGTAATATATATTTTAAAAATTTAAATACTATATTTTATCATACCTCATATTAGCTTTTATAATGTATTATTTGCACTTTCTTTTAGTTTACATTGATATTGTAGCTTTATAAATATAACGTTGGAGTTGAAAAACTTTCTGGTATGAGTCTAAATAGAGGTTAATTTTTAATCAATTACAATAGTATTTTGAGCTTTGTGGCTCAGGCTAGTCCTGAAACAATTCAGGTGTAAACCAAGGTGTTTGCTGTATTCCAATGAAACCTCATTTACAGACGGTCAAATTTTCTTTATGCAACTATCACAGCACTAAATATTTTTGTTCTTTTATTTTCAACCAGATATAAAAGGAAAAAATATTCCTTAGCTTATGGGTCATATAAAAACATAGGTGGCATGTCACACGTGGCCTCTTATGTAAAGAGATGAGCCCTATATGTGTTGTGCTTGAGACAAAGATTCTTTTCAAGTCATCCACCAGAACCTGCTGTTAAATGACATGCTGATAGACAATATGGTAAAACTTGATCAACAAAACCAGTACTGCTACTCGGAGATCCTCAGAGTATGTCATAAATGCCACATCAAGTGCCAAGATTTTCTTTACACTGCATTTTTTAAACTTTCGATAAAAAGTCACCACAGTTATTCAAGTTTATTTCTACTTGGTTGCTAGAAAAATTCTTTCCACTTTCATTACATTAGAAGCATCTTGAAAGGAAATTAACAGTTTGTCACCTTAACAGTGTGAAATTATGCAGATGAAAACTGTAATTTTTAAAAGATAATATCTTTTATTCATTTATATGCATAAGCATTTACTAGAAATATCTGTATTTAGAGGATTTTAAAAAGAAAAATACTTCACAAATTATAAAACTATCCCTAAATTGAAAGGATTTACTTAACTATGCTTACAGTTTTATTTCAAGATCTTATCAAACTCCCAAGCAGCAATGACTTAATTACTTGCATAATGCACCAAACTATATATACCTACAGTTTGACATAAAACAAATGTCACCATGAGGTTAAAAACGTTTTAGTTCCTCTGTTTTTTATCTGTACTATATCATAACATGCTATAATAAACGTAAAATTCTTATTCAAAGCTCTACTAAAACTGATATGCATTTAGTATCCATTGTAGTTCCCTTGATAGTTATCCATACATATGTAAATTTTATAAACTTTCTAAATTTGAAATTAGATTCAGCATTTTTGACACTTCCCATTTGCAATCACCCCCTCCCCACCTCCTTAAGAAACTAAAATAGGCTTATGAGGCCAGTATTGCGGTAAACAATTCCACATCTGGTTATCAGAGCCATATTTCCTTATTATAAAAAAAATCACAAAAAGCTGTTTCTATATGCTTGGTTTCCCCTTCAGTTATTACCCATTTAACAGTAGTTTCACATACAGCCAGGCATGTGCCAAACATTGGGCCAATAATAAAAAATACTGACTTAATATAATTTGCTTCCTTGGCTGCTGGGAAAGCAGAAAGCGTTGAGAAACTGTTTTGTGTTTATTAGCAAAGCTATTGTAGAGGGTGATTGGGGTTTCATTATAAGGGGCCTGCAAACAGTTTTAGCACAAATGCCAATATACATTTTAGAATCTAGTGCAATTTTAAGTATTTTCACTCAAACGGTTTTGCTGAATCTACAACTCAAATGAGAAGTATATTGTGTTTTAATACCACCGTCCGCTACTATACTATTTGTTGCATTGATCTCTATTGTAAATGCTTCAAACCCTTCTACTTTCATGAAATGTAACGGGCAAATATATTCCCTGTTATCCTGAGGTATGATTAGTTACTAGGCAATCAGAAAAAATCACAGCAAGGCATACTTCTGAAAGAAATTAGAAAGAGTAAAGATCACTTCTCTATTTGTGTTACATAGCAAATCACACAATACCTCATCGATGGTACTGTATATATTAGCTAACCACCATGGGCTAGCTGGACGCTCATACATCAATGAAAAGATCTTTGTCAATTGCTGTATGCCTCATTATCTCACTAAGATTTCTTGGCAACAATTAACAGTTACCCAATTCATAGAAATTGCCTTTATTATTTTTGAAGCAGCTACTTTCTTTGGCTTTAATGACTAAGAGAATAGAGACAGATGTCTCTGTTGCTAGGGAGACTGAATTTAAAAAAAAAACCTTGAAATGAAGTAAATAAGCAACCACCATCTTTTTTTTTAAGAGCAGAATTCTGTTAGTTTTGAATTAACTATTTGTTTTAAAAACAAACCAGCGGTAGCTCCAATTTTTTAAAGTAATACATTAGAATAGTTTATTACCGTTCTTTTCTGACTGTAATAAATCATTTAAAATAAAAGAAAGAAAAGGAAAATAGGCCCACCTGTGCACTCAGTATCAATGGAGGTTATTTATCCAAAACTAGTTCGTTCTTTGTACTGGTACCTGAATTCAACTGGAATTACCTTTTATATCTTGTGTCGATCTTTCATAAAGGAAGAAGACACAGCCTCTCATCTCAGAGCCAGGAGCACCTCAGCCTTGCAAAAGACTTGCCTGGGAAGCTCTGAGATCTGATGCCCTTCCCACACGAGACTTCCACCCAACTTGCTGCCCTTTGTCCAAGTCTTTTGACTATGGAAAATCAACTGATTTGAGCCAAGAGGTGTTAGGCAACTAACTAAACTAAGAAATGCTTCTTCCTTCAGATCTCTCTGTTCAACCCTCTTATCTGTCTTTAATTCCTAATTCTTGGTAATAAAACGAAGATTTTTCAGTTTCTTTAGGCATACACACCCTGATTAAATCCGACCAGCGCCCTGCTCCTACTCACACCATGCTCTAAGGGTACATTAAATGAATAAACAATTTAGTATGCAATGAACTCACACGTAATAAAAACAATTATGGCATACCCAAATTCTTTGAAAGAGCTCCTAATCTCCTTTGGAATCATACAAAATCACCCTAATAGCTTTCTTACCCTGTTCTAATTAAACCATAACTGGACATCAGCATTTCATTTACATAAAAACCAAAAATCTAATAGGAACTTTTTTTGGCTAACTTTGCACAGGTATTAGTAAAGGATTTCAAAACACAGCAAACTATATTGTCTCTTTTGGTAAATTACATTATATTGAAACAGGTAATTTGTATAAACCTGAGATTTTTGTCTTATGAAATTAAAGAATAAATTCATGGACAAAAGGAGGAATTTAGGAGTGTGTTTATTGAGATGAATAAAAAAATAAGCTCTCGGAGAATACCCAAGAGGGGAAAGAAGTACTGTGCATCACTTTTGTTTTGGTCTTACATACAGAACTTGTGTTAAACCAGTGGCTTTGTGGCACTAGAGTTTAAAGGAAATTAATTGTTTAGCTGGTGTACAGGTAACTGAGTTAAAAGGAATCTGGTTAGTCTGCATTTCTAATTTCAGTTCTAAAGTAGGGAGAAACTGTCAACTAACTTAGCATATATTTTTCCTGGGAGAAATGGTCTTTATTTCCCTTTTTATTGTCAGTTTTATCCTTCTTCTTGTGTTTACCGCTATAGCTTTAAGCTTGGCTCAGTTACTTGATTAACCTGCAGATTGATTTATCTTTTATCTGACGCTATGGACCCTCTAGACTCATCTATCTGTCTACTTCCAACAATTACACTAAACTATGACACTATCACAATAATTAAAAGTGACCAGTATAATAGAAAATATGCAAAAAAGTACCTTCCTATTCTTATTTAAGAAAATGTTTAGAATTATAACTACAAGTTTTAACTTCTATGTCCTGAGAACCTGATCATCTTTCATAATATTCTTCTGTGGTATAAGTGTATTTTGTAGTCCACATGCTACATTGAACACCCTTACAAAATTTTTCATTCGAAGATTTTCTGTACTTTTTATTATAATTTAATTTTCTGAGATGAATGAGTATAAAAGGTAGACAGACATCAGAGTTATACTGGGCAAACATGAGTCCAAATAAAGTCCAGTGTTTTGGATGAATGCAACAAATTTGGGGCCCACAGTACTGGATATAAATCCCATATGAACCATTTACATGAGGGTAGGTTCCAATCAGTTGCTTGAGTCTTGATTCTAATGATGGTAATCTAAGGGTATGAATCACCTTACAAGTTTCCTGTGAGGCTTAAAATGACTTAGTGGTTGGAAATATTTGATCCAATGCCACCAACAAAGGAGACAATACATGGCAGTGATTATCATCACTATGATCCTTGGCCACTTCTCAGTTTTCTAGGAATATTAATTGAAAAAATATATAGCTTTCACAATTTTTATAAGAGTTGGGGATAGCCTGTATTCTCATTGCAGTTCTGTTCAAATCACTTAGAAATATTTGAATTAGATTCAATTGTGATCTATTTCCAATTACTGCTTTCACTTTAGATGATTTTATTATCTCATGAGATTGGGCTAACTTTACTAATCACAGCCTTGTCCCCCTAGTCTAGCAAACAAGCTTGCTCTACCCTGAATAGAATTTACTGCAGCTCTTAAGAAATACTGCTCTCCATTCAAGGAACATACTCCTTTCTTCTACTCAGAATTTTATGTCAGTCACTAAGTTTTTTGATGAATTTCAAGTACCTCATATTAGCACAATTTGGTAGAGATTCTTGACTTTTTATACAATACACAGTACATCTGTTTAATAGATGTTTAATGGGTACACATGGCAAGGTATGGTACATTCTAGGTACCAAAAATACAAATATTAAGTAAGCCAGAAATAGCCCCTACCCTTTGTGTCCCTATATTTTAATAGTGAAATTTTTAAAAAGCGTAAAACAATTAAATACAGACTAATATTAGTAACTTGGAGAGGACAAAGTAGAAGAAGCTGATTTTAGAATAACCAGAGAGAGTATTGAGGGTTAGAAAAAACAGGGTCACAGTTCACGAACACCTCTGTTACACACTGAACAACTCCAGAAGGTTCTGTTCACATAGATACCAATACAGTGAGTGGTGAGGTGAGAGTACAAGGGCATAAAAAAGAGTAGTCATGTAAAGAACTAGATAGAGGGCATTGCTATAGATGGGTCAAGGCAGAACAAAGAATAGGTAGAAATACTGACTCTATATGCGCTGAGAGACAAGAGATAGCTAACCATCAAATGAGAGTATAGAACAGGGGCCCGTGACAAAACGGGAATGGTATACTGGGGTAGCTTTATAATATCATCTGGTTAGCTTTTGTAAAATATGGATATATGGGTACCACCCTGGATAAAATAAATCACAATTATTGAGAGTATGTGTTTTAAAGTTTTCTGCATAATATTTAAATGAAACCAGCATTGAAAGTCATTTATTATGAGCCTTTATTATGAGCTCCTGATAAGGAATGCTGTTTACTATTTTTCAAATTCATATTCTTAATTACTTTTTAGTGTTTTATCTTCCCATTTAAAGTTTGCATCCCAGGCATTTTATGATTGTTCTATCTTTGCAAAACACCAACTTAGAGAACTCTATGTGCAATAGAGGCAAAATACAAGGCTATGATAGTCTTCTGTATGCTTAAATCTGCTTGGAGTGCACTGGAGAAATAGACTTATGCTTCCAGGCATCTTCCCAATTACATTAAAAAAAATAAACAAACAGGTGCATGCAAACACCAGCACTTAGGAGCTGGCTCCCGTGCCTTTCCTCTAGGAAAATGAAGATATCGGCTAGGCATTCTCCTGAGTATTTACAGAAGAGACAAAGGAAGGCCTTTTTGACTTTTAGTTTGGAGATAACAACACTAGGAACTTCTGGGTCATGAAGAAAAAGCTCAAGACTCTCAAATGCTGATAAACACTCACCACTCATCTCCCCAGGATATACAACTACTCTGAAAGGGGAAAAAATTGTTGTTTTTATTTTTTTCAATTTTGAAAGTCAAAAATCAGAAGTAGGGTGGAAAGAAATAACGGGTGAAGGTCACACAAAAAGCAAGGGGAAGAACATGGGGTTTGAAAATGACTATTGGCACGTGTAGAATTCCAAAGAGTCATTCCAGGACTGTTTGAGGGCGGTCTAGCTGTGACATCTGTCACTACAATGGCAGCCAGGTTCGGTTTCAATGCATTTCTACTTTATATTCTCAGTTTATGAGGAAGCCCTTCCTCACTGCAACAGAACTGTTTTCAGTTGTGGGAGACAGGAACTGCCAGAAGTCCAGAAGGGGTTCTTCTGATGGGAAAGATCTTATATTCTTGATCATTCATTACTGAAGTTCTTAGAGAAGGACATAAAAGTAACAATCATTGTGAGCCTTCCAGACATATGTCATCAGTCTACCTACCTGTCTTATTCCAAAGTTGACCTGTACGCCGCATGGCCAATCTTAAATGGGACTTCTAAAATCACAGAACATTTACCTATGTCTTGATAATATGATTGCAATCATTCATGATAGGGTTTTTGAATTTGAGCTTCAATTTGAATCCCATACATGCTACTTACTAGCTCTGTGACCTATGCAAACTACTGCAAGGTAGGGTCCATAACAATAGGGGGTCTTAATCAGGTTTTTTCCCATGTTGCAGCCTTATGAAAATGTCTACCATGAATTCCTCGGCCTTACTTTTTGCATCTTTCAAGCAGGAGTAAGCAAAGTATCTACATCATTGACTTTGTAAGTCTTAAGTGAAATAATGCATGCAGAGGATCTGGGGTATTAGGGAATCGTAAACACTTATTAATAGTGTCTACAGTAAGTACCAGTGTAATTATTATAATACTTTCTAGCAAAAAAGCAGAATAATAAGATAACTTCATAATTATCTATAAATATTTTAACAATCCAAGTATGATTTTTCAGATTGCCTAACAATGACTTTGGGTATCTGTGCCAAATACAGACTACAAACTTCAAACATTTCTAATAACAGCAAGAAATTGTATCCAGCTTTTTGATTCCCTTATTTCAGCATCTTTGCCTGGGAAACTCCTCCCGTTTCATTTTGAGTTCTGTCTACGAGAGAATAAAATCACCATGGTGACAACTGCCCCCTCTCCGGAGCATATTCAAATTTACGTTGAGTTTTTCTTGAAGGCTGCTGTGTCTTGCCTTTACTTTGTCTCTTGAAGTCATTCCAAGGTCAGGGGAATTTCTTTATTAGTTAAGGTCGCATTCAAGAGTGCAAAAGAACAATCTAAAGCTCATTTTGATGATTTGGAATCAATACATTTGATAATAAATAAATCTATCATATCTGAGTTGAACAGATTATTTACTAGGGTCCTTATGTTAAAGAACTTATAGGTGATACAACTAATAACCTCAAACAATAAAAATGCATGTGCAATTTTTTCAGTTCAGAGGTGTTTGATCAAGACATTCATTGCATAAGCATCACTTATTCAGAAACTTGTCATACAGAATTCCAGTGTGGGTTCTGATACTGACATAATGCGTCAAAAAAGATTGGACTCTTGTTCTATAGCAAATGCAATACTACCTTGGAATTACACTCAAAATATTTGCTATTTCATTGTTGCATTCTGCTGAATCCAAAAACAGAAGGTAAGAAAATTAGGTAAAACTGGGTGATTAACAGAAATTTTACAGAGTATACAAGTATGACCTGGTTTCCCAAGGAGTATTGTGAGAAAGAAATGGGATAATGTATATATAGTTTCTATCAGAACTGACCCATGATCAAATGTGATTCACACATGCTAGCTCTTGTAAATTTCTAGAATTTGCTGCTATTGTTGCTGAATTTCAATATTCAGTCTAAAATATACCTGCATCTTGGGAAAGCTTTCCATCTAATTTGTATACAAAAAGAACTAAAATGACCTTCCAAAGCAATCTCATAACACAGAGCTTATGCATCTTCTGAAGCCAAACTCTGAATACTGTACAAATATACCTTTGAAATAATTTTCATTAAGTCAGTGTGAAAAAGTAGAACTCATCACTGTGCAGGGAACTTAAGAAAGTATGCTATAGAGTCTTGAATTATAAAATATCTAAAATCTTCCCTTCCCTTTGACAACAACCACAACAACAACGCCACTGCTTTTTCTTGTACCTGAGTTAGGAAGCACACCAAAAGCAGAATTATTCTATCCATGACTTATTTCACACATTGAAATCTAATTGATGACTTCAGTGATTTATATAAAGGGCCACTCCAGATAGCTAGAACAGAGCCCTGGGTAACTTTTGAAAGAATCTCCCTTGATGTCCTTAACTTTGAACACATACATATATATACAGTCTAGTAAAAAAGTGTTTGTCTCCCGAATGGACCTGCTCCATGTCCGATTAGAATAGCATGGTCATGCATGCCAGCGGCATCTCTCTGCTCTCCGATGCCCTTCTGACAATGTCTCTCCACTCTACCTCTGGTGCTCCATGAAGAGACTTAGTGATTACAGTTGAGATTTCGCCTTCTGGGAAACTCAGTGGCCAGTGACATTTTCTCTCCTGAAGCCCCAAAAGTCTTCTTATGATTGACATCGAACTGTGCTTTGGGCCTCTTGAATTAATTTAATATCTCAATTTTGTGCTACGGACATTTCATCTCACAGCGATGAATCTCCAAAACACTTCTATGTTGACACTGCTGACTCTTTTAAAGGCATACATTTATTAAATTTAGAATTAATTTACTTTTCCTCTCCATGCCAAATCCATCAAAGTTCTTACACGTAATCACATAAATATAAAATGAACTCAGTGAATGCCCTTCAGTGGGCAGAATTTACACATTCATTCTGAAATTATTTACTGAGCACCTATTATGTCCCAAGCAGTTTGTTAGGAACCAGGGACTCAGTAAAAAGAAAGTCAGACACTATCACTGATATGTCAGGCTTAGATTAATAAGTAAGGCACTTGAATAAAATTGGTTAGTGCCAATTTGACTTATTTGAATTTAAATCATAAAGAGAGGTGGTCACTAATATTCCCTGCCTGAATACTGTGGGTTAGAGGAGACTAAAACATCTGCAGTCTAGTCCTACCTCATAGAGCTCAGCTGTATCCTTCTCTAGTGAAAAGTGAAAGCCAGAAGATTTACTGTACTGAGTTTATTCTCCTCTAATTCTCTATCTGAACTTCCCATTTGCTCACAGTGGTTACTCACTGATATTTACTTACATCATTTTTTTTTGCCAGCTTCAGATAATGCAATATTTCCTGGCTACATTTTCAGCATCACTTACAGTGGTCAACACCTGTTATCATTGACATAAATCCTTGTTATTGCTATTTATCTCAATGCATTTTAAAACACATTATTTTAAAAGGTTACTATCAAACAAACTTAAAGACCTTTTCAAAAATTAGTAATGTTTCCAGTAAATAGGTCTAGTTGTATAAATAAATTAAAAATTGCTGAATCCTAATTTTAAACAGACACTATTGGCTAATGAATGCTCTGAGTCTACTATCTTATTTTTAAAAATAAAGAGATTGACGTATTTAAGAGAGTTTGAAGTCATAATATATTTGTCCCCCCCCATCTAAAGAATATATTCCAAGATGCCCTAGTGGATGCCTAAATGATTATATAATACATATATATATATATCTGTGATTATGTATTTTTTCTATATATATATATATATCTGTGATTTTATATATATATACATACATATACGTTTTTTCTATGCAACATATCTATGATAAAATTTAATTTATAAATTAGGCACAATATACTGGGGATATAGCTCAGTGGTACAGCACTTGCCTAGCAAGAGCGAGGTCATTAGTTTGATTCTCAGTACAAAACATAAATAAATAAAAAGTTTATAAATTAGGCACAACAGGAAATTGACAATAATGACTAATAAAATAAAACAATTTGTAAGACAATATAATGCTCGAAAACCAGCACTGCTCTCCCATGACAATATGAGAGATGCTCGTAAGTTACTAAAGAGTGGGTCCCGTGTACACTGTGGATACACAGGGCACAGAGACGATTGACACTCCAGGTGGGAAAGAGCAAGGCAGTGTGAGATTTCTCCACACTACTCAGAATAGAATGCAATTTAAAACTCATCAACTGTTTATTTCTGGAACTTTCTACTGAATTTTTTAGACCACAGTTGACTGTGAATGAATGAAGCCATGGAAAGCAAAACCTCAGACAAGGGGACACTGCAATAGTTACTATCCGAGATTTCTCCTTGAAGTAATGGGCACATTGAAAGAAATCTGGAAAAAGAATATGTTCTCACTGTTCTGTACCACAGTCAGATTGTTCAGCTAGTCACTTACATGTCTGCCTGCATCACTGGTGACATACATTTTGCTTTTACTGGTAAGCATGCCATGGTAGTAATATTAGTTTGTAATCCTAAGCAAGTCATTTTAACCCCAAGCGGCAGAAAAAAGGTGACATTTCAAGAGGTGACAAATGATTGTACACCTAGAATAAGGACTCAATGCATAGGAGGAAGAGGAGAGTGGAATTTGAATTTTGTCTGCTGTCATTCACTAGCTGTGCGACCTTGGGGAGACTGTGTAACAACCCTCAATCTGTCTTTTTTGCAAAATGAGACACTATTCATTCCTATGTAACACTGGGGACAACGTCTTGAGGTGTTGCAGTGCCAGGCTCACAGCAGTGGGCCTGTACCAGGCACTTAATAAGCAGTCACTATTGTTCTGCAGTGTGCTCATCAAATCCCCCCTGTTACTAGCACCTCACCCCGAGCCATCCTTTCTCTCAGATGCTCCCCCTTTTGTGTTATGCCCACAATGATAACCATGATAACGTTCTCCTCTGAATTTCACATCACTTATTTCAATTTTAAAAATAACCTACTTGATCTTCCAATATAATTGAACCTTTTAGAAAGCAAGAAAGACTTCTTTCTTAAAACCACTTACTTAACACACTATACTCTTAAAAGACACACAAAGAATAATTAGACGATTCATTTTTCAAATTAATTCTCACATAAAATGAGAAGTATTATGCCAGCAGCACCTAGAAGAAGGTGAATTCTAATTCAAGCAAAAAGTGGAAAAATACAGTGTCTGTGATTTTCTGAAAATGTTTCTCTCTTTGTGGTGACTGTCCACAATACTCAATAGGAATTGCACTATCTTCTGCTAGAAGATATTAAATCTTTTTCATAAAAAATAAGATAGTTACATTTTTGCTAGGAATGGGATGTGTCAACATCCAATTTAAACCTCTAAGTTTGGCCAAAAGAATGCCACATGCTGCTGTCTGACCAACCGTGCTCCCCTTTATTCTTCAGTTACAGGAATGGCATGAAATTACAGTAGAAAGTTAGAAAAATACATGAGAAACTAAAAATAATTCATTTCCTCTCTTCCCAGAAATAATCACTATTAACAATTCCTCTTATATTATCATTTTCACCTTTTTTACCCTTCACTTTGTACATTGCAAAAATAAGCAGAGTTGGATGAGGCTATACATATTTAAAAAAAAAATAGAAATATATTTCCATACAATTAATACATAATTTTTGAAGATAGATTTTGCAAGAATCCATCCAACTTCAACATTTACATATCATTATTTAGCCAAATCCTTATTAATAGACATTTAGGTTGATTTCAAGTTACCTATACTTTCTTGGGGGTAGGGGTGCTTATATTTGAAATGATTGTTTAGGTAATATCCTTTCTGGCATAGCTTTCCATCCAATGCTGATCCATCTTTTAGCATAGAATATATATAACTAATGGGTCCCAAAATCATAAGCCCTGTAGGACCTTTCACACTTTTCCCTATCATAAACAGTGATTGGTAATCCCTGATATCACACCTTTACTAAAACCAAGGAAAATATTTAACAAAACTTTGATAATGTGCCTACAAGCCAATACTGGTATCTTATACTTTACAGATTTTTTTAACACATGACTTAATCATCAAAAGAAAAGCCCGATATTCTAACCTTTCATTCCAATATCTTCTACTCAACTTATCAGATGCACAGGAGAAAAATATACATTACTTATTTCAGATTTTAACCTCAGATCAGTAACACCCCAGAAAAGATATCTGTGTGAATTTCAATATGGCCCACATGTAACGGTGTTCAGTGTACTGTGGTCAGGGAAATACATATGTTAAGATATGCTTTCTACCATTGCCTTTTAAGGTAAGGATGATGTTGATAATACAGTAAGTTACGAGATCTTTTTAATAAGAAAAAATTCTATCAAGTCTAAGCATTTGCAAAATTTTTGTTCAAGTAGCTATAGAATTTTCTTCTAATGTAGACAATGCAGATATTCTAAATGAACATGTTCCAATTTGAGCTTTATATAGTAAGAAATAGATAAACTTTATAAATCCAGTTCAAAAACTATATGAAGACATTTTGGAGTGAGTTAGAGTCAGTCCTCACCATTTGTGAATTCCATCCTTGTCAATTCCCCATACTTGTGATTCCATACTTGAAAACTGAAGACTGACAGCTCAGAGCATTAGAAAGTTTGAGTCCTCCAATGTTCTTGTGTCTGGCTGAGACCTAGCCTGGGAAATCTCAGGCTTTTTGTTTTAGTTCTTGTACCATAAATGTCTGTCTCGTCGTCTATTGAGTGCCACATTTTTATACTTTGGTCTTTTTCTATTGGTGATGGTCCCTGAGCATAGTTCTGAAATGTATCTAGGTGTCCTAAATACAAGAAGGCTGTGATGTGTCTTCTGGAAAAAGTGTGTATGTTAGATAAGCTTCGCTCAGGCACAGGATATACTGCTGCTGGCTGAGTGCACTAAGAGATAAACAGCAAATATTAAATAAGATTTCTTTACACAGGGGTGCATGGAAAGCAAGCTTATGTACTCATCTGTTGATTGGGTGATGAAAATGTTGTCATGTGAGACTTCTTGTTTCCTAACCTTGTATTTCCCCTTGAAGCAGTGATTCAGTATTTATGAATCCCATAGGTATCCATGGACACATTTTGGAACATGAATTGTCACCAACAAAAATCAGCTGTATTTATTTATTTTCTCTGCATGACACTTTTTATAGCATTATACTCTTTATTAACATGCCTACTCCTGAGGTTCATTTTCTGTGGATCATAGTGTGGCATTCATGTCTATATACCTACACACATATGTACAAATATACACAAGTAAATACCTAATTTAAGCATAATTTTACATACTTATAATTTATATTATGTATAATGATAATTATATTAAACTGACACAACTTTCATCTTTCAGCATTTCAGTCAAATTGGGATTGTTATATAAAATTTTTTTTCTTATACATCTCCTTGTCATTTAAAATTGCTTTCTTTTTACTTAGTTTGCAAAGTTTTAATAATATAAAAAATATCCACCCACTACTTTGCTTGTTTGGTAACTGATTTGTAATAGTAGTACAGGTCATTCAAAGCTATTGCCCTTCTATTTTCCAAAGACCTGATTGAAACTTTCAATAATATTTTATAACTACTTTTCTTAGTTCATGTTACAAACATCTCATGGATTTATATACTTAGGGGCTTGAAAACTAAAATGTATATCCCAATGATACCTGGCAAATAGAGATGGGCATCATTGTTATGTGAAACCACTGCAAGCATGTTAACTTAGTTCTGCCTATGTAAGTCCTATTTTATTCTTTAAATTCCCAAGAAAATATTTTGTGAAATATTATATGACTTTATGTGAGAGAATGTGAAATATTTAAAGAAAACCTGTTGTAAATCTCACAATGTTAAGAGGCAACTTAGGCATGTAGTGCTGAAAAACATCTCGAAACACACTCATCTTAAAGGTTAGCTGTGGAGTATTAAAGGGTGTTTCTCCACTGGCAAAAAAAAAAAAGGAAAAAAGAGCTCACTGTAAGACTTCCAACATTGTGCTAGTAATTTTAGCATTATATAGGAATAAATCCTATACTAGATAAAAGGTGCTAATTTTATGTTTTAAAAGCGTTGTGATCACATATGTATTCAGTACACAGTATTACAAACCTTTCAAATAGGATGGAAAGTCAGTCGCAATCTATAGATAGGGAGTTCACTCCACACGTCGCTCATTGAAGCACTGTCTAAAACACGTGCCACATGTAGCTCTCTTGATTTTCCCAAAATTTTTCCTAAAGTAAGGTTTCCTTTCAGTAATATCAAAAATTAAAAAAAAGAAAACTTAGTTCTCTTTAGCCCCTATCAAAGCAATCTTTATAATTGTCAGAGTATGTTTTTTTTATTTCTTCCTCTTTTTTCTTTGTAATTTAAATAGTGAATGCCATCAAGAAATCATAGTCTTAGTGGTAATAGAATAATTTCTCACAATTTATCCTAGTTGGACTGAAAACAAGTATGACAGCCTGAGAGCAATACGGATCTACACTTAAATCTAGTGCTCCCTATAAATCTAATATGGAGTAACAACCGTATTATATACTGCTTTCAGTAAAGCAGAAGTTGCATGGAATTAAGGTAGATCCCTGGCTGGAAAGACTGTACACCTTTGGATAGCGCTTCATAACAGCAAAGAGGATATAGCATTTAAAACTCAGGAATGAGATGGACCAGAAAAGAAGATGCCAGAGGTGGTCTGGGCAGGAACTGAGGAGTTGAAGAAACAAGAATGCAGGGCTGTAAGGTTCTCTGTTGCCTGGCAAAGTTTCTCATTCATTTTACTAGGAATGAAAGTGACACTCGAAGTGAATGGCAGAGGGCAGAAGCCTCGCAGAGTCCTTTTCAAAGTAGTTGGGTAAGTCTTGAAAACAAGTTCAGTGGAATATAAAACATAAAGTCAGACTGCATGGAGAACTTCTATGTGATGATAGTAGTTTTCAGCAAGCCAAGCCTGCCTCACTGACTGGTGTGTTATATAGTCAAAATTCAAAGTACTTTCTGGTTGCAATAGTAAATGATAGAAAATACTGCTCTAAGCAAATGATGACAACAAATAATGAAAGCTCTGAGAAAATGAATGAATTTGCAGGTCTGTGTGTCAGGCAGCTCACGGTAAAATGTCTGGGAACAACAGCAGTGCTCATACTTTCGTCTTCTAGCACTGAAACTGAGATATGCTGTGCTTATCGTGGAAGTGCCCAAAACTATGCAAACCTTTCTTTCTCTCCCCAAAACCATGTGCTAATCCTGGTCAGCCTCATGCTGCTCCACCTACTTGTTTCTCTGAGCATCGTGTACCTCAAGACAATTTTGTCACTTTTTACTGGAAAATTGAGTCAGAAGAATAAATTCAATATGATAAAGACAATGATTTAAAAAAAAAAAAACAGAGACACAAAGGATGACAATTAGATACTAACAAAGTCAAAAACACCTCTAGAATCTTCAGAAAGGACCTCGGTTTCCATGGCAGGCTCCATTCTTCCAGGTCCTACCCCACAAAGCTCACTGTGTCTCACCCTGTAGTTTTTGGGTGTGTTTTGCTGAGGGAGGACAGATGGGTTAGCATAGGATATGCCAGAGTCTTAGGTCTGTTTCACCATACGCCCTCCTATTTCTTCCAAAATTGACAACTCTTCATGTGTAATGGATTTCCTAAGTGCTTGGTTATATTTCCATAAGACATAAGCTTATGCCACAGAAAGGGGGATTAGGGGATGCTTCTTAGAAAGAATGGCACCTAATCTATACTTAGCCACTTGGAAACCAGAGAGGACCTCTAATCAAATCAAGCTGTGCAATCAACTTGACTCTCACTTTCAGACATTAGAAGAGGGTCAGGCATGGTGGTAATCTCACCATATCAGAGGCTATGGGAGGAAGATCCTGAGTTTGAGGCCAGCCGGGCATATAGTGAGCTCAAGGACAACTTGGTTACATGGTGAAACTCTCTCCATCGCCCATAGAGAAAGTCAAGGCATGCTAAGCATTGTTTCTTAAATTGAAAACCTTTCTCAGAATGAAAGCATGATAAAATGCCAAACAGAACTTTTATTACTCTTGTAGAAGTTTTTCCTGGTTTAGGTCACAAAATCCACAAAAATAAAAGTAAAGAAACAAAGAGTAAAAGTAGAAAACTAGCCATGGTAGAGCAGATTTCCAACAAGTTGTTGGGACTTTAGTATCTTTGCCAGCAGCTAGAATTGCTATTAACTTTCATTCGTCCCTGACTGCATACCTAAGTATGGAGCATGTACTTCACTGCATTATCTAATTTGCTGGTCACGGCAGCCTCCAGAGATTTCCATTCAGGCATTATACAACCCGCTCCACGGGTACTTTCTAAACTGACTGTCCCAACCAAGCTAAGCAAGTACTGTTTTATGCACTCCTCCTTTTTGAGAGCAATCATACCTTAAATCCATTTCTTCTCTTTAGGCCACCCAAGACCTCCTCTTTATCCACTGTCTCATTTTCACAGAAAACTACTGCTAACAATAAAAATTTAAGAAAGAAAATAAAGGATACAATCCAAATACATTTGTCATTTATTTGTTGACTCTGAAAGTTTTTAATAGTTTCCCACACCTCATCCTTATCCATAAAGTCTTTATACATATTCAAATCACGAAATTCATGCAGTAAGTGATATTGTAGCTAAGTCAGACGCCCTATCTACAAATTAGAATTGCATAGTACATTAAACTTCCCCAGAGAACCTTCTAATTGTTCTACTCCAAAGTGAGCCCTCTTGGATGGATTTGATTGATAAAACAAAAAAGATCTAAAAAGCAAAAGAAGGCTGAGAGTGTAGCTCAGTGGCAAAGTTCTCAGCCAACATGTGGAAAGTCCCAGGTTTGATCCACAGCACTAAAAATTGAATTATGCTAATTTCCTTTAAATTGATGGGTGAAATAATAATAAAAAAAAAAAGACTAGAAGGAAATGATTGTAGAAGTGCTACGAAAAAGCCCTAGACACACATTTGACACATGGGGCTCAAAGCCATGGAGAATATTGAAAGTACCAGTTCAGGGCCAACAAAAGCACAAAAGATTGAAATATGAATATAAGAGAGGGCTGATGCCTTCCTTTAGCTTTCTAACACATGGCCTGTATAGATTAACAATAATGCAATGGACTAAGCACAAGTTTTAGCCATTCAGAGATCTTGGCAGTCTACAATGTGATGCGGTATGATCCAGCTAATCACCACAGTCACATTTTATTTTCATGTGTAGATAACAACTAAGAAAAGTATAGTGGTCAAATTATTTGGCTAGGGTAGGGATAGGAATATGATCATAGGCAATCCATCCAAGTAGAGAAGAGGCAGATGTGTGGCTAAGAATTGTAAAGTCATTCAACCGGGTAGGAGGAAGAAAGATAATAGCAGACCTCAGAGACAGAAAATATCAGTACAAATTACTTTTGTCCATAAGGAAAAAATAGCTTTCCAACACATTTGGAAAAGCTCTATCACATACCCCATATGAAAGCATGGGTCAACAATGTGAGCACAACTTCAGGCAGAACAAAACACAAAATCATAGCTGTAATTTCACTCACCGAAAAGCAGATCTTCAATGTATGATTCAGCTAGCCTTCTACGGGTGCTCACAGCAAAGCCAAGTGATGAAGCAAGTTCCAGACTGCTCAGGCAGTAAAGTGCTTGACGCTACTGTAAAAATGAGAAAAGAAAATAGGTAAGATTCAAACAAGTACAGAAATACATAAATTAAAAAAGCTGTGCACCTTTAAAATGAAGAAAATTTGAAAATAGAAGCTAAGTGAACTAAACTACAAAGCTTAACTTCTCAGAATATTTTTAACAGAGGAATTGAAACAATGATAAAAACATATTAATTATTTTAGTCAATTTGACTATGACACACCATTGATACTTTGGTACAAAATCACCACAATGTTATTATCATACATCTGTTATCCTTCAAAGCTGATGTTGTTTATAATATAAGCACTGAAATACACAGAATTAGAGTGGGAGAATAGTTGGAATACATCTTCCTAGCAATACACAGATTAAATGTTTTTTTCTTCATACTTAAAAATTATTTCATTTTAAATTTATGTTTGACTACTCATACAATTTGAGCATTATTTTACTGACTTTTAAATTCAAATATTTGCTAGTTAGTACCACTGTCAGTAGTTTATAGAAGTCTATTATACAAGAGCAATGTCTCACTGGCCCCAAAGTACGTTGCACTAAGAAAACAATGTAACTATTCATCATCTAAAAATGGGAAAATTCATACCCCTATGTTACAGAAATGTTTTGGAGATTAAATGTAAAAATCCACTCAAACGTGCTTAACACAGTGCCTGGAACACAGCTTCTTCTCATGCACATTGGTGGTCATCGTCACTGTTATTACCACTCCAATGCCAAACGTCCAAAACTGCATCAAGAGATTTGGACTCATCTCTGAGTAACTTTTCTGGAAAATCCAAATTCCTCTCCCTTTACCACCGAAGGCTTCCTGTTAATTAAAGGAGTCCACACTAAGACAATGATAACTCATTGGGTTTCTCCTCCTTGGACCAATAAGAAAGTAAGAAGGCATTCCTTAAATCCAGAAAGGGAGTGATGCTAGTACCAGATTAGAAAGAAAGAAAAAAAAGAGGGTGACCAAAAAGAACTGATGATCACTGAAAATAAATAGCTCTCTTTTACAGTTCTGCTCAAGCCATTCTCTCTTGGACACTAATTGTGTACCTCAATATGTAAATGGAAGGGGGTCCCACCACACTCTGCATTTCCCAGGCAGGGAGTAACTTCCTCTGATGAGCTGGACAGCTGCTAGAGGAGCCCAGCCCATCTTGAGTCCCAGCACAGTCACACTAAATACCACGTTTCTAGACACCTTCGTCACACAGCCAAGCAGTATTTTCAGACTAAAGACTATATTCTCCCTCACAACTTTGCACTTCAGAGTTATGCTGTGGAATAAAAATATTGAGCACTAGAACACTGATCTTCCTGATCGAAAGCTTAGAAAATGTAGTAGAGTATATATTTTCAGACTTGGTTTGGGATTGTGGCTCTGTCACACATAAGCACTTTGCTACTGAAGGTTTCTGAAGCAGCTTCTCAGCTGTGAAATGGGACCAAGAGATCTCCTATATGAAATATGGTAACACAAAGAAAGTACTTCTGGTGCACACAGGCACACCACAAAAGTTAACTACCACTTCCACCTTCCTCGCTAAGCTACCTTCCTTAGTATATGCCTTGATAATGTAATTATAAGGAAATGATAAATATAGAATTGTTTAATGAAGACTATATTTGTTAAAGACAAATTGACAGGACACAATTATAGACCTTGTGTAAATTTGCTTTGTTTTTATTTTGTTATATTTTTCAAGTTTTCAAGTTGGCAATCAAAGCGCAGCAAAGCAATGTAGTTCTTTGATTTCCTCTTAGGAAACTCTGCAGCCTTTATTGTCTTTCTATCGCGCAACTTTAGCACTTAATTATACCCTACCTTGGAATAATTAGGTGTCCTTATAATCAAGTCTGTTTACTCGTTTGTGCAGTTTTGATCCTTTAATCTCTCCTGAATATTAGTTTTTAATACTATTAAGAGCCACAGTTTAACAATTTTATTACTAAATAACACTGGAAGAGTATTTTCAAGTAGATTCACCAATGGGTAGAATAAAAAAATTATTTTGGTAATTAAGCATAGTACAAACTCATAAAATGAAAGCTGGAGGGCAGAAGCCTGCAGGGCCTGTCTGCCTTCCCACAGACACGCTGTGCAGCCTGGGGCCCTCTCTGAACCTTATCAGAGAGCTGCCTGCCAAGGAGCCTGCAGCTGGGTCAGACACTTGTTTCAACTAGATCACTCGTTTATTCTGAAGACAAGCTAAGAACTTTCCATAATTGTGGCACTGTAACAAGAAAACTGTCAATTTTAGGCACAGAGAAATGTGGCTTTCTTTGTTATTTCCTGTAACATTAATTATAAATTTAAAAGCCTGCTGCTAGAAGGTAAGAACAAAAACTGGCCCCTTCAGGGTGCACAGTGTACACCATAGAATATCACGATTAAATCACTAGGGCCCCCAGTCCAACCACCTGGCTCTAGGACTTGACAGAAATGCTTCATCACCACGCGGTCCCAGGCAGATTATCTTCCTCCATGTCCCTCAGGTTCTTTCAGGGTAAGACACAGATAATATCAATACGCGACTCACTCATGGAGTTATTACTAAGATTATACAGATAATACACGGAATACAATGATTGGCATTAGAGCTACTATTGTTTACTTTCATCAGTCAAACAGAATTATACAAAACACTAATTTCTTAACTCTCACCCTGTTTTGTTCTATGCATTGTGAATATAAGTCAAACGAATAAATGCTAAAAATTTTGACCAGTATATTTCACTCATCCAATATTCAGTAACAAACGGCACACAGGTTTATGTCCATACATGTGCTGAGTAGTGCTATTTACTACATTTTCCTCTACATTGACCTAGATGAGATAAAGCTTATCACTGAATAAAATGAAATACCTTATTAATTGAATAATAAAGCTAACCAAACCTAAAATTCA
>RJWT010010380.1:0-24301 GCA_004365215.1 Cuniculus paca
TAAACCTTTCCTCCTTCAACTTGTGGGTGTCAGATATTTTGTCCCAGCAACAAGAAAAGTAACTAAGTTCAATTATACTAAAACAAGGTACACTTTTAGATACATTGTCCATGCTGTGTTATAATTTTTTTCTTTTTTCCTAATATCTGTCTTTTATTTTATACTTTATCTACATATTGAGCTTTTCATGTAAGAGAAACTATACAATCTTTAAGCTTGTGTTTGAATTACTTTACTTATGGTCTCAAGGTGCATCCAATCTCCTAAAATGACTCAGGTTTATCCTTTTTTACAGTGCAATAGTATTCTATTGTGTATAAATACCACATTTTCTTAATTCACTCATTCCTTAATGGACATAGACTGTTTCTACAAGATTTAGCTATTATGAATTGAGCTGCTACAAACATGGATATACATACATCACTATGCTGTGATATCTTTAATTCTTTTGGGAAGATACCTAGAAGTGAAATAGTGGGGTGAATAGGGATTTCTATTTTTAGTGTTTTTGAGGAATCTTTATTCTGAATTCCATAGAGGTTGTATCAATTTATAGTACTACCAACAATGAAGAAATGTTTCTTTCTCCCCACAGCCTCACCAGCATTTGTTATTTGTTGATTTCTTGATGATAGCCATTGTTTTTGGACATAGAATTTTAATTTTTTTGCTAGTTTAAATGCTTTATTCTTAGCAATATTGTAAAAATATAAAAACTGAGTATGCTTACTCTTTTAAAAACCTTTTATCTACAAGGAGTTTATTTGGAAAGTGTTTTTCTTTTTATAAATGTACCTTAGCTGCATCAATAGGAGTAAATTGTAGAAAAAGCTACCATTATAAAAATAATTTAAGGGAAAATACACATGTACAGCTTCTTTTGTGGTTCAGTGGTCAGTCCAGGCTGTAGCTTCCTTTTATTCACTGTCCCAAAGAAATTGTGGCCAGCACCAAGTGGCTCTCATGATCCTGGCTCTCAGAGTTGAGATATTTCTCAAATGGTGAGAGATGTTGAATTTTTTTCACGTATTTGTTGGCTGGTTGTATTTCTTTATCTGAGATGCACCTATTCACTTCAGATGCCCATTTTAGGATTACATCTTTAAATTGGGGGGGGGTGTTAATTGTTTTGAGTTCTTTATATAGTTTAGATACTAGTCCTTTGTTGAGGAGTAGTTGGTAAAATGTATTCTTCCCATTTTGTAGGCTGTCTCTTCATTCCATTGGTTTCCTTTGTTGTGCAGAAGCTCCTTAATTTCAGCATTGAGAGTTATACAAAACAATTTGTATGTTTGAAGTTAACAATTTGATGACACTTTTAAATACGTTTTGGAATAATTAATATGAATTGGTTAGCTAACCAAATTTATCATATTTATTGAATGGTCCAAGATGTGAAAAGCACATCTCTGCTTTTGAAAGCTTATCTCTCCAGGAGAATACATGGTTAATTTAATGGTTCTAAGTACTCCTCTTTTTTATTTAGTGTTCTATTATATTAGAATTCATTGAAGTATTAAGAAAAACATGGCAGAAATGCAAAGTAACTTGTCAATATTTCTAAATGCTTTGCTATTAAAATAACTATGATTAGTTATGTCATTATAAAAAATGTCCAAAAGAATTTTAAATTTTAACTGCTATCTTGTTTTTGTTTAGCCTCTGACCCTGAAAGGGTCAAATCTTTCATTAACATTTGCAATTTCTAGGCAAAAAATATTTTGAAGGTTTAAAGAAACAGAAAAAGATTATGAAAACAAAAGAACATATGAAGCAGTACTTTTTTTTACATGAACTGAGTATGAACAACTAAATATATTAATTGTTATATTAAACTTTATCAAGGAAAGAAAAAAGGATATTTATGGTAACAGTCATAGGTAAGAATGCAAGGAATAATCTTAAATCAAGAAAAATAAAAATCGAGGAATATATGGAATAATTTTCCCCTCAGGATTTGTTCCATTGTGAAATCATTCTTGTGAAAACAAATGATTAAACAAAAAAATCCTGGACACCCAATTTATCCTTGCAAGTGCTTGGTTTTACTCTGAAGGAAAAGATTGAGACAACAGTGCCTCATGTGCTTGCTGCAGCATCAGTGAAATGACCTTATGGGGCTTTTCCATCTTTAACTTCTTGATGCTGGCACTCATGAAGTTTCAAGGCATTTAAAGTGTTTTGTTGTTTCAGGGGCCTTGCGAAAACCTCTATAAAAACAGACCCAAGTTAGAAATAGATTAATCACCGACAGGATGAAGAAGAACACACTACTCATTTCAGTCTATGGAGTCAAGAAGTGCACATCCCCTCCTTCATTCATCCAGTAGTTATTTTCAGTGCCTCCTCTGTGCCAGCATTGTGAAAGTTCAGCATCCGAACTCCCAGCCAAACTAAAGCATTGGTTAAAACAGAAAAGAAAAGCAAAACAAAACAAAACAGGAGTAATGTATGCACAGTATACTTGATTTTCTGATCCACAGGTAACAAAACAAAACAAAACAAAACAAAACAGAAGGGTGGGATGTGAGAGGAGGAATGGGCTTGAAGAGGGCTCCTGTCCTTAATTTTCTCTGTGCTATTGCAGCTCCACGTCCTTGGTGTCCTGGAAGACACAGGGGTAAAAGGTGAGGATGGCAGCCGATAGGCCCTGCTTTCACAAACTCGCAGTGGCACACCCTGGGCATCTGCTCTGATATTCTTCTGTGCTGGTTCTAGGTGTTAAGCACTCCAGCACTTAGAATAAAGCTCATCAGCAGACAGGAAAAACAGACGTAATTTTCTTGGATATGCTGAGTGTACTGACCTTCTTTGCAACTTTTGCACCAGGGAAATTGTGCTAGACTTTGGTCATCATTGTGATTACTTCTGAAATTATTTATAAATTTAAACACACTTTGAAAGAAAACATACTATAACATGAGGTCAGTGCATCCCTTGTAGTAGGACATTCTCCGTCCTTGGACAGGAAGAGCAAGGGTGTCACAGATCAAGGAGTCTGGGCCTGAGCCCAGGGACACACAGAGGGGAGGATCCAACTCTAAAGGTGGGGAGGGATCAGTCTGTGAAAAGGACTCAATAACTCTGTCTTTAAATTCTGGCATTATCTCTGGGAAAATTAAGTCCCTCATGTCTTAGCAATTACATTTTCTACTTTCTTTAGAAAGTGGCCTATTTCATTCCCAGTGAACCACTTGTAAATATATCATCATTTTCATCCAAATATATATATACATGTTAGCCCTCAAACATCTGAGACATGTGCTAAACAATTTACATGTAAGTTTCACCTAAGTTTTGTAAAAGCAATATTATCAGAGTTCAGAAAAGTGAGGCTGAATCTGTGTGTTAATCCAACCTATCTAACTCAAAGTTCATGTCACTGTAATAACTGGGTTTGTAATCCCACCTCTCCAGGCATGTTCCACTCAGGGTAAACCATGACGAAAAGACACTCTGGGGTCATATAAGTATGGGACCAAACTACCCCACACCCCAGACTCAATGCAGCTGTGATATCAAAGTCCCTGTGCAGTCTGAAATGAAGAAATCGACTTCATTTTTTATATAAGTATTTCACAAATTTTAGTTGACCGTTAAAGAATTTTTTCTCCAGTAAAAGAAACCAGAGGCCAAATCATTGGGAAACACTGTCTTACATTGGGAAACCTTTGTTAATTACAAGTCACTTTACCTAGAATCAAAAAAATATAAACCTTACTGTATATGCTAAAATCAATGTTTGTCACAGTAAAAGCCTGGGCTAATTGGGGTGTGAATTCAAATAAATGGGTCCTGACTAGTATCTGGAGAAAAGAAAATAGGGAGAAAATATGAGGTATCTAGCGGTGTAAAAGCAGTACAGACTCAAAATCCTTACTGGATCACAGTGCAAATGGGATTCTTCACACAGTAACACCAAGCTTTCTGAAACCAACATTTTCCTATAAACCATGTGAATTGCTCCTTGCACTGTGGTGTAGGTGGTGACAATTGTCTGTATGTTGTAAAACTAACACAGGAAGGACTCCCGCAACACCATGACTAAATACGATGCTATCACTGAAAATCAAGGAATTTTAGAGGTGAAATACCTTTAAAGGATAAACCAGGAAAAATCTAATGACTAGTCAAAGTCAGATGCTGACAGAGATACAGGAGTGTCACAGAAGCTTCAAATGATGTAGGGGGATATTATAACTCCCAACCTGCTAGGTGTCTGATACACTGAATTCGTGTTCCCCAAAATCGAAGAATGAATTGTAAGGAACAACAGAAGTTAAGAGCAGGAAATATTTGCTGACTGGGAGAGATACAGTTCTTGAGAGGAAGGAGGGGTCCCAAGTGCTTGCAGAGGACTCTACTTTTCAGTGGAAGTTTTATAGAGCACAAGCACATGGGTACAACCTCAGTTACAGCTATGATCAACCAGTAAGATTACAAGGACAGCTGCCTAGGTAAAATTCATCCATTGTGGAAGCAAATCACATAGTAAGTGCGCATGGAAAGAAGAATGAACTCAGGAAGGGGTGAGCCCAAAGGGCTTGGTCACCCACACCGGTGACTGATGTCGATCTAGATTTTACTAGACCAGGTGTTACTACTTATTTTAGGCCTCGTCATTCTGTCTTTGAGGCCTGGCCGCCAACAGATGCTCCTTGGCCACAGGTGTAATGAGTTTTCATCTCTGCACTGACTCTTTGGAGGGCCTGGCACTGCCTGGCTGCCTAAAATATTTCTACTTAGCTTAGCAGTCTATAACAATAGGGCTTAGAACCCAAGTCTTCTGATTTATATTCTAATTTTCTTTTACTTGTTGATGTACTGGTAAAACTTATTTATAGCACGTTTAGGGTTTTTTTAAGGGCCAAGAAAACCAGGTGCCAATTTTAGCAAATCATTCCTGGGTAGCAAGTCAATTACACTTTATAAAAATGCTAGGGGCTTAAGTTGAAAAAAGTAATTTAGAGATACTTCAGTGCTGGGGTCTAACCCAATTCCAACTAAAAACCCACTACACTTTGTTACTAGGTGGGACCCCTTAACTACCTCGTTTCTCACGTGGCATCTAAATGCCCCAGGCACAGGGTTTCCAGGGGACTTAGCCGCTAACACGCGAGTGAGCGGACTTGTGCAGTGTAAGCCACAGGGAAAGCCTTCACTTGAGCTCTCCAGGAATGAACAATCCGGTACAGGGAACCCTCCGAAGCATGCTGCTTTTACAAAAGAACGGGGAAGCATCTCACAGCAAAATAAGTAAAAAGTTAGGCAGGACATTTAGGGCCCCTGGCTGCTCAGGTGGGGTCCAGCTGGACGATCACACCTCCAGCCGGCGGGTCAGAGCCTTTGCCTTCGGAATCGCCGGGGCTGGAGCCCTGCGCCCCAGGTCGGGGCTCCTCCTTCTAGGCAGCCGGGCCACAGGGGCAGAAATCTCTTGATAACTTAATCTCGCTCGGAGCGAGGCGCCGAGGCCTGTGAGCCCCGCGATAAACCGAGCCATCGGCGGCGCGGGTGGGCATCCCCGGCGCTGCTCCGACGGCCCGCGGTAAACAGCGCGGGGCAGCGCGCCCTGCTCCCGCGTGGGCGGCCCCGATCAGGGAGCGCCACGGCGTCGGCGCCCGGCTGCAGGCCACCGGCCGCGCGCCCGCCCCCCGCGCCCCGGGTCCTCGGCCCGGCGCACGGGGCAGCGGCGCGCGTGACGTGGGCGGCGGGAGGGGCCGGCCGGCAGCCCGAGGAGCCGCACCCGCCCCTCCCCACCCCGCGCCGCGCCCCTCCCCCCGCCCTTCCCCTCCTCCCCTTCTCCCGCGCCCCTCCCCCTCGCCTCTTCCCCTCCCCTCTTCCCCTCCCCGCCCCTCCCCCCCGCCCGCGGCTCCGCGTCGCGCGCCCGCGCCCGGGACCCGGCGCCCAGCCCGAGCCGCCGCGCAGCCCCGCACCTTCCCGCCCGCGCGGAGCGGCGCCGCCAGCTCCCAACTTCTTCCCGGAGCGGCGCGCCGAGGAGCAGGCTGCTTTCTGCAGTGCCGCCGCCTCTTTTTTAAAGAAACTTCTCCGGGCAGCTGGGGCATCGCGCGCCCGCACCTGGAGGCGACGCCCGGGATGGTGCTGCGGTCGCTCTGGTGGGTCGCGGCCGTGCTGGCGGAGGTCGGGGCCCCCGCGGGCGGACGGGTGAGTTCGGCGCTGACAGCGGGGCGCGCGCGGTGGCGGTGCCGCCCGGAGCGGGGCCGGGGGCGGCGGGCGGCCCGGAGCGGGACCGGGGCCGCGGCGGAGCGGGAGGGCGGCGGTCCCCGCGTTCCGCCCGGCTTAGGGCTCTTTCCAGCCTGTTCCAGGCAGAGGCTGCTCTGCTCCTGACCCAGAACGGGAGTTCTCCGAGTGTTAGAACTGAAGCACTGAATTAAAATGAAAACTGCAGACGACTCCCTCCACCGAGTTGCTTTGAATTGGCTCCTGCCCCTTTCACAGGAGCTTTGCAGCCCGGCACCGTCCGGCTCCCAGCGCCTGATTAGCAGCTCCTGCAAAGCGTGGTGGTAGAAATAAGACACAGGTGGTGATAAGACGAAACCCAGTAACTGTCTTTTTCTCACTCCCTTCTCCTTTCTAGGCTGGTAATGAAGAAATGGTGCAAATAGGTAAGCCTCGTTCTCAGATGTCATCGTATTAGTTCAAAGTGGGGAATGAAGGGAGCTAAGTAAGTAGTTTTGAAATTTTTCCTATTGGTGGTTAACAAAACCACAGTCCAAGAACCTTTCTGTGCCCTTTCCGGAGGAGGGTCCCGCTTTATCCAGGCCGAGTTATAATGATGTCAGACTGGTCCTGGCGGTTGGAATTGCAGGCATCGGTTGATTGCTGCTCTGCACCAGCGCCGGTGTGCACGTGGAGGGGCAGAGGAGCTGGGAGATTTGGAGATGAATAAAACCATCGGCTTCTGTAGTTTTGGGAGGAGCCGATCTGATCATAACGGAAAGCAAGTTGTAACAGTGCTACAGAGAAAAGAGGAAAAATGCAGTACAGAGAACGGAAATTTTTCTCTTAAATTTTTTCTGCTTTGGGTAAGAACCCTTTGATGACGTCTCTTGAAGTCCATCTGCTTGAAATTAACCTTTGGATGTACAAGGCAGTATTAATACCTTTTGCAAATAGTATCTAAAACCTCAGTGTTGGTGCTGTGAGGATTATTGCCATTTTCTGCGGGGAGGGGAGACTAATGTTCAGAAAGTGTAAGTGGTTTGTAAGAGGTCATTCCAATTTGTTCTGAATACAGAGATTGCAGGTCATCGGTAAGAAGGTAGGCTGTGCCCAGCCTTTTTTATACACATTTTATTTGAATTATTCTAAAAGATAATTCTTTTTCACCGAGTATTTTTCTCTGTAAATTCTGTATTTTTGTCAAGGGATACTACAAAGTCATCTTTTAGGGGAAAAGTTTTCGTTACCATTGCTGTACGCAATTGCCAATCATTGACCATTTACTAAATGCCAGGCATAGGGTTAGTTAGTCTGTGGGCATGTGTCACCTGATTGCCACAGCATGCTCGGAGGTAGGTACTAGGGAGCCTGTTTTATGTTAGAGGACAGTGAGGCCTGAGAGGGTGCGGCTGCCTGTGCAGCAGGTGGCAGATCCATGCTCGTCACCTAATGGCACAGAGCTGGATCCAAGGCCCAGCAGTGTGCCAGGGAGCTCCTGGGCTCAGGCCGTTTGTGTCCTGATGAGCCAAGTGTAAGCTGAAGATGTTGAAGTTGAACGTGTGCTTATGTACTTGATACCCCTGACCCCCTCTGCGTGTGTGCGCGCTGTGCTCTCCTTGCTGATGTGGTCCTGCCCGGCTGGCACTGGGGCTCTGCACTGCTGCCAGGCAGCAGGCGTTGACCAGTGGAGCACTGATGATGCCGTGTTGCCGACAGGGGAGGGATGGGGTACCACGTGGAGGTGCTGCGTCTGCTGCATGTGTGTCACTCGGTGCATCCCAAGGCTGTGCGTATGGCGTGCTGTCCAGGGCATGTGTCCAGACGCTGATGAGAAAGCCACTTTATGTAACTGCTTGCAGGTGCTATTTGATTGATGATAAATTAGGAAGGGCTAATACAGATTCTAGATTTTATTTATATTTGTTGAACCACTGATTTGATAGAGAAATTCCGGAGCTCTGCACAGTGTCTGAATAATTTCGTGTCTGAGGAAGAAGTGAACAATTTAGTAAGAAACTGCAGTTGTTTAGCAGTTAAATTAAAAAAAATTCTATCAAAATATACGTGCAGGATTGTACACGCAATCTTATCGCGTGCTGGTTCTTCGCGGAGGATATGCGTGCTTGGTGCCCGCAGCTGCGTTTGTGAGCGCAGCACCACCAGCCGCTCTGCCTCCCTCCGGCCGCCTTCCTGGCACTGTGCCCTGAGAACAGTGACCGTCCTCCGCTTTTAACAGGACAGAGGAATCGTGCCAGTGCCCTGGTACCTTGATGCACAGACTTAATTCTCTCCACGATTCTGGTTGCAAACTGAATTGGGAGAGAACTGAATCAAATTTCCCTATAAGGTCAACATTGAACCTAATCATTGAATTTGATTCAGTTCTTGCCCAGTTTGGTTTGTGTCCAGAATCTTGGAAAGAATTAAGTTTGCGAACTGAGGTATCACTATTTTTTTTTTTTAAATAAATAGTATCACAACATATGTACTCTGTTGTATCTCCCTTAGGCTTCCAGTTTTTAAAATATGTCTCGTATTCCTTAGCCCTGGACTAAGATGACTTTCGTGTAGGGTGAGGGCATGTGAGAAGGGCAGGGTAAGGCAGAGTCCATGTGAGGTATGTCACCTGTGTCATCTCTCATGGGAGTGTCACACTGTTTCTCCCTCAGCCAGTAGAGAAGTGGTATGTGGGGAGGTATGAGAAAAATGGGAAACTTGGTCTTGAACTCTGTCTTAGTGCTAGGCCTCTTTAGTCAGCCAGAAAGGAGCTGCATACCTCCCCAGACACACACCTTAATAAATATCTGTGGATGTCTGAGAGAGAGAGCGAGAGCGTGTGTGTGTGTGTGTGTGTGTGTGTGTGTGTGTGAGAGACAGAGACAGAGACAGAGACAGTGACAGAGATTCCTGAGATCGTTGACCTGTTTCTGTGTATCATTTCTGACTCAGCATCTGGCCTTGGTGGGATCCTAGGGTAATTGTGGGCGGCTGGCTGGCCTGATTCAGTTAGGAGGCTTGTGCTATGACACATCTGGCTTAGGAAATAATCATAGTTCTGTAGAAATTGGAAAATATGAAAAAAAATTCTGAGTCTTTTTGTTTCATAAACTCACTTTTGAGACCGCCAGACTATCAGTTCAGGAAGGAATCACCATCATGGCTCAGAGCAGGCTGTGGAGGTGATTGCTGTATTCCTGAGCTCTTCCCTTGCTGTCACTCCAGGCCATTTCTCTTCTTGTAGCCCAGGATGATGGGTTGGCTTTCCTGATTTAGCTCCCGGGCCTCTCTCGCTATGATCGCTGTTAATGTGAAATGTGTCCAGCTTCTCAGGTGAAGATGGGAAGTGTAGCCTATCATCCAGCACCAAGAAAGATTGTTGCATCTGAAATATTTCTTACTGTTTGACTGCTTTCTTATCATTGTATTGAGTATTCATAACACTGTATTTTTCTGGACTTTTGATAATCAAATTGCAGACTAGCTTCTTTTAATTCATAGACTGCGTTTTCTATGTAATAATTACTTTGTATATTTTAGTCTAATTTTTCCATCTCATTACCAACTTCTTGTGAACGTTAATCTCATCATGCTAATAAACTGTAATCTTTTTCTTTTTCTCAAAACATCCATTTCTAGCTGTAGTGAATGTTGCCACACAGTGTTCTACCTCAGTCATTATCCATGTCGCAAATGATTGCTTAGGGAGATAGCCCTGCAAGTTGGTTACTGAGTAAAAATAAGTGATGAACAGGATACATTTTCGACAAGTGGCTTTTGAAAAGGTTTGTGTGGCATCAACTCCCTCTGGCAATATAAGAAAGTATTGATTTTTAAACTCTTAGTTAAAAATACTTGTGGCTTTGTCCTTCTTGATCCTTGAATATAACATTTTAATATTCCACAGTCTGAAAGATGCAATGAGTTCATCCTTATTGTAGTTCTCAAAACTCATTTTAATATTCCACAGTCTGAAAGATGCAACGAGTTCATCCTTATTGTAGTTCTCAAAACTCTAATAAATATGAACAGTTACACAAATGCTTTTGTAATTTTATTAGAAGTAGAAGACGATTGATCCGCCTCATAGAATAGAATTTGAGAATTACATATTTTTAGAAATGGGTAGCCCAGTGTGGGAAGGATCCTAGCACAGGAACCTCTGTTCCCCTGTGTAATTGTTCTGTCCTGATTTCCCAAGTGTGTCTGCGTGACTTTGTCCACAGGACTTTGCTGACTGAGTGTAGATCCCTGAGAGAGGTTCTGTGGTAAAATGTCAGTCTCCTTCCTGTTTATGAAAATGATTACCACAAATTCTTCATGGATCTGAAATTGTGAGCAGTGTGAAATAATTTATCTCAGTCTTGAAGTGACACTTTCAGAAAGTTGTAGAAGGTAAAATAGAACTAAATATGAAGCATCAAGTACTATGTATGATCTTAAATATTAAATCACTGGTAACGATTTTTCTTTACATTCAGTAAAACATTTTTATATATGCACACACCTAAAGAGAAAAAGAATGACTGAAATCATTATTCATGAGCTGGATTTCTCTTTACATGTGAAGATCTCACTTTCATGTATATGTCCTTTCCATGATCTAAAATCTAAGCTGTGCACCCATGGGGGGAGGACCTGCTGACATCCATTGTCTTTATCAAGTACTCAGAAGCAGACATATTGGCTGTATCCTCTGAGCATCTTACTCTACCGCTTCCTAACTGATGACACAAAACTTCTCTAAGTGTCACACTGTTACCTGTCACCTGGGCATGAAACCACTACTGTGTAGAGTTGTGATGCTTCTGCGAGGATTCATAAAAGGCTGGCCCATGGCAAAGCAAGCTGGGATAATAGCTGTGTGCCTCAGACCTGTCCCTTTTCTGCCCATGAAACAATTTTGCTTACAGAGAGGCATTTCATTCCAATTCCTGTATTTTAGATAGGTGGTCTCGCCACCATGAATTTTCAGGAAATTTAATGTACTGTGCTATGAACTTGTAAAAGTAAAGCTGTGTAGCTCACTGTGCCAGCACGTGACAGGTTCTGCTTTCACGTGTTGTCTGTGTGCTGATGGGTCTGCGGGTGGTTTAATTCATGGGGTTACAGCAGTTCAGGCAGGGTGCTGAGTAGAAAGAGTGCATGCATAGTTCCTCCAGATGGATTCTACAGAAGCTACATTTTGTTTATGTAGGTTGATACTCGCTAATGCTTTGTACCAGCAGTGTTTCTGATTTCAGAATGTTTTGGAGTCTGGAATACATGCATAGGTTTTACCAGTGAAAATCCCTAATCTGAAAATTTAGGATCTGGAAGGCCTCACACGTGGAATTTTCTGAATATCACGTCAAATGTTCAATGTTTTGCGTTTCAGAGCATATCCAATCATTCAGATCTGAGATGCTCAGCCTGTACCTTTCCCTATTCTCTTCTTTTTACCTTATTATAATTTTCATCCTCTGGTTTCACTGAAAGTTCCTGTATTTAGTCACAGCTATTTGTTGGATAAAAGTGTCAGGAACCCAGTTCATACAAGTTGAAAAAGATTAAGGAAATGGAAGTTAGGAGTAGCTCGATCCAGAGTCCCAGTGATGTGTCTGAGGGCCCCCGCTTCACCTCCGTCATCTTCCCTTCACCCTTCTCCTCCTCCTCTTGTCTCTTCCTCAGGGTGCCTCTGTGTTGGTTTTATTTTTCAATTAGGATTAGATTGGTGTTCATTGGCAGGCGACTCTAGGCTCTCCTTCTATACCTTTCACTTCACAAAACACCTTTTTCTTCCACAGCTCTAGTAAGTGTCCTGGTCGTTGCAAGCGCATACTTGAACTGTTCTTGGAGATAGGGCAGACAGTGCTCTGACACATGGGACTGATGGCAGTGTAGGGTGCCTAACCTGGAGGGAACTAGGGGTGCAAACAAGGAGAAGGTAGGAATCGGTGCTGGAGTGTCCCCTCCATGAGGGCCTCCAGCATGCTGGGGGGAAGCGGTAGCCATGGTAGAGAATGACGGCCCCAGAGAAGGCTGTTTTACACCCTTGGGATCAGAGTGTGTTGGGTTACATGGTGAAAGGGGATTACAATGGTAAGCAGAATTAAAGTTGCTAATCAGGTGACCTTCAAATAGATCATCCTGGATTAGCTATGTGGTTGTCTTTGTAAGTGGAAGAGGGAGGTAAAAGAGAACTGGACAAAGGACAGCGTGGAGAGGGTCTGATGTAACTGGCTTTGGAGATGGGAGAGGCGGTTAGGAGCCAGGCTGCCAGAGGCCTCAAGAGACTGAAAAAGCAAGGACAGGGCTTCTCTCCTAGCATGTAGGCAGCCCAGTGCAGTGGGTGCTGTGGCTTTCTCTCAGGGCAGCCATTGCAGACTTCTGACCTCTGGTGTTGTTTTAAGTCTCCAGACTGAAGTAATTTGTTACAGGATCAATGGAAAACTGATACAGTGGTGAGTAGACTGTTCCAGTTTCTTGTTCTTTTGTCAAACCATAAGCCAAACTATATAGATTTGGAAAATACACTTATTACAAGTCAAGTTTCAGTGAAACCTGTAAGAATGCTTTCCACGTTTCTCAATTTACTTAGCCTTTGTTTCTGGGAAACATGTTTATTTTGGTGATTTTATATTCTAGATCCAATATTCGTCTTTAAAAGTCCTAGCCCTCAAAATGATGTAAGAGGTGTGAGAAATATTTATTTGTGGAATACCTGGTACAGTTTTAGAGTTAAAAATTTCTCATGACGACAGATACAACCAATAGAAGCACTTTTTCTAAAGCTAAGATCATAATGTTAATGTAATGTTTGGATCTTCCCTAAGTACATAAATTTTCTGTGCTGTTATTGTCTTACTATTTGGTCATTTGACGTTGTGGTAAACAAAACACTTGGATACTTCTCTTTAAAGTATAGTTTTTTTTTTCTTGAAAGACTTACTGATCTCATATTCTGGAATACTAAAGAATGCGTTGTTTTCTAAATGACTTTCTTGAACATAAACATGGTGCAGTTGCCACAAATACTTCTTTAAAAACCAGATTTAAAAAATGAGAATTTTGCAGTTCACAGCTACTTGTTCTTTTTCTCCACCACCTTTTCTTTCTTCATGTAGCTTTATGAGCAGGCTTAGACTGAAGACAGACGTGCAGAGGCACACCGCAGTGTCTGCCTGTAGTGATGAGACCTGAGGTGCTGAAGCCAGGGGAAGGGTTTGGCTGCGTTCGTGGTCTTGGCACGTGCCACGGTGGCGTTTCCATTGCTTCTGAGAGAAGCGGCATCTCTTTGCCCGGAGTGTGTGCAGCCTTGCCGAGTAAGCCCTTCAGCATTCAGCGTCCTTTTTAACGTCCGCTTCTCACCCTGCTTGCAGCTTTCCTGGCTGGCGAGCTCCCATCATTCCTTTACCTTCTGCTCAGGATTTGGAAGTTATGGCTGGAGCCATTGCTTCAGCTGGTCTTGAAAACGCTCGTTTGATTTTGTACTGTGGCCAGAGTTCTGCACGGGGACAGCTGTGCCTGATGAAGGAGGAGGCCCTGTGAGCAGCTTGCTGTGGTGGGAGCCCGGTCACTTCTCAGGGGAGAAGCCGGTCTCTATGAAGGAGGGAGGGCTGCCTGGGTTTCGGGCCCTCTCCTGACCAGGACTTAGATCTTTCTGATGAGAACCCTGGGCTCTGGCGGAAGAGTATGGGCCGCTTGCCTTCCACGTGGTGGCGCAGGGTGGCAGTGGAGAAGATGGCATCTACTCCCTTCTGTATGAAGTCTCAGAGGGGGCAGGTTCTTCCCGCACCTTCCTCCTCTCTTCCCAGTCTCCTGCCTGAGGCACCATGTGCTTTGACCCGCTTTCCTCATTGCTTATGAGAAGCCACCAGGCTGAAACCTGAGTTCAGGTGCGGAGCTTTTGGCTCTCGCTGTCGTGCCCAGCCCCTTGCGCAGTGCTGCCCTTGTGGGGCTGCGGGGTCACCATGTCCAGCTGTCATTGCAGGGTCACCGTGTCTTGGGTCACAGTGTCCGACTGGCTGTGCCTGGCAGCTGGGCACTGCGGTGGCAGGCGGGCCTGTGGTGGACTGCACTGTGCAGAGTTCTGCGTCCATGCTGTGGACACCATGGGGAAGGAAACCACGCTTGTCTTCAACCGTGACACGTGGCTGAGTGCGGGCGACAGAGGACTTGAGACTGAGCCCTGCTCCTGCTGACGGACAGACGAATGGACTAATGAGCCTGGCTTCCATCCGTGCCCCTGAGTCCTAAAGCTATTCAGTGAGAACGACGTAGTGTTATTAATTGCTAACTCTGTGCGTGTGTGTGTGTGTGTGTGTGTGTGTGATGACTGACGTGTTACCCTCAGTATTAAAGATGAGAACAGAGGGGACAAAGCCTGGAGTAGTGATGATCACTGAAGTACTATGTGGGGAAGCCTCTATCAAGTCTTGGTGTTTGGAATCATTTTCCTGGGACCGATTTAGGCAGGATTTTGTTATAATTTGTATAGCTCTTAGTAGTGAGGGGATTTTGGACTTGCAGGATTTCCATGTGAGCAAATGAGGAGTTCCAGCAATTGGAAGGAAGGAAGGGTAGCTTGAGATAAATTCTTAGCTCTGGTCAGTAGGGCTTGAGTGACTTCGCCACGGGGAAAGAGTTGAAAGGAGGTAGCTGTTTAGCGTGTTTTGGGTGAATCTGCACAGCTTGAGCAGCATGAGCAGACCAGTGAAATGGGAGGCATGCTAAAGAGTCGGGTGAGTGTTCACTTTGCGTAGCTGTGTCAGAACCAGAGAGAGGCCTATTTGCAGCAGAGAACCAACCTATTCGCTTATGGTTTGAAGAAACTTCTTTTTTTTAATCCATTTTATTGAGAGCTAATTATATGCAGCATGTCATGTTGAACCAAACAGGCATGTGTTAAAGGTGTCCAGAGGCTTAGAAATTATCGAAGTTTGGAAACCGTAAGGAAAGCCTGCCGTGCTTGACATTAAGACAGAGTCAGAGGTCTTTAGATATGGGTTGTGTATCCCTTCTGAAATGCTTGGGGTCAGAAGTGTTTTGGATTTTGGAATAATATATATATATACATATATTTATTATTCTAAAACAAATATACATATATCTTGGAAAAAAATACATGTTTTGGAAAATTATATATATTTTGGGGGAGGGAGGGAGATATTTTGGGAATGAGATTTGACACTAAACATGAAATTAATTTGTATTTCGTATATACTTCATATGTATTGCCTGAAGGCAATTTTATATAGTATTTTGTGTGCACCTGCATTTCGACTTGCCACATGAAGTCTGTATAGAATTTTCTACCTATGGTATTTTGTCAGCACTCAAAAAGCTTCAAATTTTGGAGCATTTTGAATTGTCAGTTTTCAGGTTAGGGATGGTTAGTCTTTATCTGGAAACAGAGAACCTTGACTTTGAAGATTTGTTGTTGTAGTTTGTGTAGTAATTGCTCGTGTCTACATATAAATATATCTACATACACATGGCCATATGCACAAGAATGTGGTTATTTTACACAGTGCAAGGAGAAGTCATTATGGTAAACTTAAGAATGAGGAATGTAGAGACAAGAGAATTAATTCCCTGACAAAAATGTTTTTCATCTCATATATCCAGCAAAGGTGTAGCAGCACTTTTTTTTTTTTTTTTTTTGCGGCACCAGGGATTGAACTCACGACCTTGCGCTTGCCGGGCAGGCGCTTAGACTGCTGAGCTAGATCCCCAGCCCTGTTTTTGAGACAGGGTCTCACTATGCCGTTCAGGCTGGCCTTGAGCTCACTTTGTAGCTCAGGCCGGTCTCGAACTCACAACGATCCTCACAACGATCCGCCTGTCTCAGCCTCCCGAGTGCTGGGATTACAGGCATGAGCCACCACGCCCGGCTTAGCAGTACTTTTCATAGGGGTCATTCAGGTTTCTGAGAAGATACTGAAGGTAGCACCGTCTTGCCTGCCTGGGTCCTGGAGAGTTGAAAAATAGAAAACACAAGAGCCATAGGGAAGAATAAATCTCTCACAAAAGAGACCCTCACTGTGGCAGGTACCTGACCCTGGGTCCTACGCTGTGTGTGTCAAGCGCAGGAGGCAGGCTGCCCTCCTTGGCAGGCTCATCCCCAGAAAGAAGGACGAGGAAGGAGGGCTGTGGCCAGCAGACCCTTTGTGCTTTCCAGATTTCATAGTCACATAAATCATTCTTCACTGATGAGGGGTTGGGTGAGAGCAGAGAGAGGCCCGAGCTCTGAGAGAGAGCCCTGTTCTCTCAGGAGCGGGAGCCGGCTAGGGCATTTTACCTCTGACTCAGAAACGACTGTCTGCTTTAGGTTGCCTGAATTGCACAGAGAGACAGACGTTACATGAATTTGAAAACCTTTTCAATTGCTGACCTATCTAGTTTGGATTCTGTTAGAATAGGGATGGTTTCCTGCTGACTCTCTTTAGAATGAGGGGCTCCATGTCTGCCTTCCCAGAGGTCTGTTTTACACCCATTTCTTGATTGCATCCATCTCTTGTTGTTTGCAGCTTTAATTGTATGACCTGAATTCTGTGAGATGTTTGATTTGCAAGTGAGTGGGGACTTTGAGAATTACACACAAGGTTTGCAAGCAGAGTTTTGGCTGGAGAAGCACAGGACAGTGTGTGCAGCTTGCCATCATGGTGGCTGAGTGATAAGGTTACTTGCTAGAGAAACCCTTCAGGCTTAGACCACTTTCATGCATCCAGTCACTTCTACATGCACAAATATATTTATTGAGTGACTTCAAGTTCTGTTTTAGTCAGTGAGAGACTGTAGTAAAGACAGTGTATTTACTACCCTCATGAGGCTTATGTGCTAGTAGATCTAAAGAAACAGCAGACAAACATGAAAGAAAAATTGGTAGGGTGTCAGATGTTGACAAGATTTGTGGGGAATGGAAAAACATGGGGACTTGAGAGTGATAAGATGGTTATGGGTGGTCAGGAAAGACCTCCGTGAGAGAGTGAAGCATGGTGCTCTGGGGCTGAGGATTGACACTGAGGCACAGGAAGTGGCAAGTCCAAGCAGCCGGAGATGTGAGATTCCCAGCAGGCGAGGGGAACATGCAAGCCATTTTCTTGTGGTGGGATGGATCCGAGGAGAATGGTGTGACTGATGCGTCAGTTACCTTGGCTCTCTTCTGAGGATGACTTGAAGAGAGAAGGAGCAGAGATAGGAGAGCAGCTGGGATGCACACTCAGAGCTGTGGTGCCAGTGGTTTGGGCTGGGTGAGTAGCGGGTGAGATGGTGGGAAATGCCAGAGTCTGGGTGTATTTTGAAGGTAGAATCTACAACAGAATTAGGGTAAAGACAGGTTTGTAGTGTGAAGAGTTAAGGATGGATTGGTCACATTTTGATTTTGGGGAACTAGAAGCATAGAATTGCCATGTACTGATGAGAGAGAAGAACAGATTTGGAAACCAGGAGATTGGGAGTCTCCTTTGGGAGGGTTACAATACCTCCTGAAAATCAGAGGATTTGGGGGAGAAGCGTTCACAGGGGAAGCCTGGCTCCATGTGTCCAGTCCTGAAAGGTTTCATGGTTACGAGGTGGGTTGGGCGGCTCAGGCAGAGATGACAGGCACAGAAGAGAGCCATGGGCTGTCCTGCTACCCTTTCATACTGACAGGCCAAGGAGAGGGAAGCTGGGTCGCATGCTGCCAACAGTGCAGGGGAAGAGCTTGAATCTTGACCCTGGGCCTCAGCAAAACATGATCATCAGGGACCTTCAGAAAGCCCGATGTCTCTGAAGAGCGGTAAAGGAGTAGAGTATTAGCCGGATGGGTGTTCTAGCTGCAGCACAGACCTTGAGCCTGCGAAATTTATCAGGAACAGAGATTTGTTTCTTACAGTGTTGCAGGCAGCAGGTTCTGAGGTTGAGGGGCCCACAGCCAGCAGGAATGGTGCTTCCCCTCATCCTTGGGGAGGTGGGCATCACCACCAGGACTCCCCGAGGAGGAGGGCTGGTGCCTGGGGGTTGCTGCTGCTTGTTATAAAGATTGGGATATGCTGGGAGCTTCATGATTTGCTGGTGGGAATGACTGAGCAAAGTGGAGAAACATGGTGAAGGAGAAGGGAAGATGTGTGCTGGGTGTGTTCCTGCCAAGGCAGAAGGAATGGCATGCGCAAGGCCTACGCTAGCTCTTGAGCAGGAGGCAGTGCCCTGATGGTGCCTGGGGGCAGCTGCCCGTGTGCAAGCACCAGTGGGTGATGGAGAGGTCACTTCCTCTGCCACAGGGATCGTGGTGGCTCCAGCTCTCTGTGCTTGTGGAAGTAGTGGTCACAGAAACCTTTCCGTGTGGACTACTGTGGTCCCTGAGCCATCGCAGCTACAGGTGTACCGATCCTGACTTTAAAATGGAATGTGGCATTACTGAGTAGCTAATTCCACTTAAATTGGTAGTATTAACATTTACTGAATCATCTGTATAATCTCACTTAACCTTATCGCCAGGTCCATGAAGGTGGAACTATTACTGTCCTCCAGCGACCCAGTGAGGAAACTGAACTTATGAGAGAGAGGCTGAGGCAGGAGAGTTGCCATAAATTCCAGGCCAGCCTGGGCTGCATAGTGAATTCAAGGCCAGACTCCACTGCATAGTGAAACCCTGTCTCAAAGAAACAAAAAAATCCCACACTTTATGAAGGAATGAAGTTCAGACCCTTGCTGTATGCTGTGCTGCTATGTGGAAAAAGTTGGGTTTGTAAGTGCATAATTTCTGAATGCAGTAAACCAACACCAGGTATAATTTGGTTTTTGTATGTAGCTGTAATCTGAGATTAAAATCTTTTGATAGCTTCGAGCTTCTACCCACTATTTCCGTTTTTACCTTGCTAATACTCAGAATTTAAGAGCCTTTTACTGAAGTTACACTGGAGGAAAAATTGGTTGACTGGCTGTGGGTAGATAGAACGTCATCTTGCTTGTAGTAGTTTCCCTTTGTAGGTCAGACCTTAAATTAGAAATTGCCAGCAAGATGGTCCATGCATTCTGAGGTGATGTGAGCCCTCTGTCAGATGTGAAAGGAGCAAGACTGAAACTTCCTTTAGGTCCCCTCTCACTTGCTGTGAGTCAGACCTTCTAGATTTACTTTCTCATTACTGACAGGGCCAGTAGTATCTGCACTGTAATTGTTGTGTTGGAGATGATGTATTCTCAAGCGGAAACGGAGCGTAGTGCTTCTTGTGCCAGTGCGTGTCAGGTGCCTGGGTGTCCCCTCGTCAGTCTCCTTACTGCCGTTGGGCAGCTGGTGGTGGAGGCCGAGGGACCAAGGAATATACCTGCCTTACTCCCCCACTGGGAAATGACTGCTTCAAGGTTTAAGTTCAGAAATGTTTCTTATGTGTACAATTTAGGAATGATTTATTATTTAGTATTAGGAAAGCCAAAGCTTTATAGAAATACACTATCCTTGTTTTGAATAAAAATTCAGAACATGTCTGACACTGGAAAATGGGACTGTCCCATACAGTGTGAGTAGGAGGCTGCGGTGTCCTTGTGGGTGTGTAGGAGCCTCCTGTGTCTCCCCAGACTTGAGTATTCTACAGTCTTTTAGTCCTATCCTTTCAGCGGGTTTGGGAAATTCACACGTTGAAGTTAAGCATTGCCTCCTCCTTTCCTTGAAATGCTAAACTGGTTAGAGGAAGGGTTCTGAGATTACTGGTGCAGGTGGGCCCTCCTGGGTCTTGGGCCGTGCAGTTCCCTAAGTCAGGTGGCTGGCTACATAGAGATGAAGCCTAGGTTCTCTGTGGTCTTCTTGGTCCACGTGGTGGGGCGCTGGTGCGCATGAATCTCAGGCTGGTTGGTGTCAATGCTGCACTGCATTGCCTGGAGACCTCCTTGTCCTCAGGGATCAATAGTCAGTCTGGGTTTGGCTGTGCGCCCACCCAAGGGCTGGATTCCCCTTCACTGTGGAAACCTCCCCTGCATCACTGTGAAATGGCCACTTCTTTTTCTAAACCAAAATGCAGAGTCACCCACTGTGGATTTGTCATTAGAGACCAACCCATGGTTGGTGCTGCCCAGCACTGATGTGAGTGCAGCAGGGCTGTGGCGCTGTGGGTGCTGGAGCCAGACTTCTCCCTGCGCTGTTAACAGCACAGATTTCACCCTTTCCTGAGCATTTCATATTGAGCAGTTTTTGTTCAATACATTGGTTAGTGTACATGGCATAATGATAACAGACACGCCCAGTTTCCAAGTTGAGAAACTTCCTTCGTCTTTCAGTACTTTACACGTTGCTTGAGAATATAAATATTATAATGATTTTATAAAGATTCTTTTAAGAGCGCAGGTCGTAGGTTCACATGTGAATCGCATGCTCTAAACACTTTATTCGTGATAAAACATGCAGTTTCTGTAGATGAAGAATTTGTGAACAGAATTTTTACAGTGCAGTTGAACACACTACAAGACAAATCTTGGGCTGAAGTAAGGAATACGGGGAACTTTATTGTTGTTCTTTAGTAATTTTCACAATTTTTTTATTTTATTATTATTATTTTTTTTTTTGTGGCACTGGGGATTGAACTGATGACCTTGTGCTTGTCTGGCAGGCACTTAGGTCACTGAGCTAGATCCCCAGCCACAATTTTTATTTTTTAAGTACATTTGCAGTACATGATTGCATTCCTGGTGTGGAGTTGGTACATGGACATAACACATCTTAATTCTTTTTCACCCCTCTCCCCTCCCTTCCCCCTCCATGTCTTGTTCCCTTTCCCTTTTGCAAAAAGATCTATGCCCAAGTGTCCTTTTGTCTGTGAATATGGGGAACATTTAAATTCATAATCTCAGGTTTTCCTTTCCATGCTTGCTTGTTTACTTTTCTCTTTCTTTTCTTCTTTCTTATCAAGTCCAGGGCCTGATGCACAGTAGGCAGGGACTGTCATGCTCATCTACATCCCCTTAAATTTTGTTTTCAGGCAGGCCCTTACTGAGTCTACTAGGCTAGCCTTGAACTTTCAATCCTCATACCTCAGCCTCCTGAGTAGTTAGAATTACTACTAACTACTGTGCGTCATCCTGCCTGAGTCCGTGCTCTCTTTTCCATTGTTTCTGTTTCTCTAGAATTCATTATCTTCTTAGTATCTTTTCCAAGGGTGATTGCATTTTAGTAGATACAGTACTAAACTTTGGCCATGGTAGGGGAAATAAGTCCTAATTGTGAAATTTAGTTAACAAGTGTCTACCTGTGTCATCAGGAGGTTCCAAATATACGTCCATTTCTAAGTGGGTTTGTGGCTCATGGAGGGAACATAACACCAGATGAGAATGCTGTTCTTTGGTGACTATTATCTGTGTGTTCAAGTTGTAGATTGTTATCTCCTTTTTCTCTGTTCTTCTGACTTTTTTCAGATGAGGATTGATGGGACACAGCATGTTGTAGCTCAGAGAGGATGTGGGCTTTGGAATATGGCTTGAGTTTGAATCTGAGGTTCACAGTTGTTTGATCTTTGACACAGACCTTCCCTGCATTGGTGTTTTTATAGCTTTTAGGGTTGTTGTGATTAAAAGCATATATAAACAATAGCACTCTAAGCTGCAGTGCATAATTTACAGGCTTATCGTAGGAGTGATATGATGTGGCTATTGGAATTAGTATAGATTTTAGGATATCTACAGGGAAAAGAGGAAAAGAATATAAAATTTTCTTCATAATAGCCTTAAAAAAGCTTGTAGCAGATGCCACTTACGCCAATAATAAGGTATTTGGCTTTATATCTTGATTTTTAAGCAAACCAGATATAGTTAATAGAAACTTTTATTATATTTATGTTCTGAAACATATAAAAATGAATATTCACAGTGCAATACAGTTTTTAAAATTAAAAAATGATTCACTGAGTTATGTAAGTGCATTTGGACCATGACTTGAGTTCTCAAAGTTTAATATTTATGAGATGGTTCAGGAATGTACTTATGCAAACTGAGGTGCGCTGCAGGGTGGGTACTTGATGCCTATGTCATGTCCTTCTGTGTACTCTTCTTCCGCATGGCCCTACAGTTCTGTTCTTTTCCCCACAGATTTGCCAATGAGGAGGCATAGAGAATATGAGCTGGTAACTCCAGTCAGCACAAATCTAGAAGGACATTATCTCTCCCACATTCTGTCTGCAAATCACAAAAAGAGGTCAGCGAGGGACGTGTCTTCCAACCCTGAGCAATTGTTCTTTAACATCACTGCATTTGGAAGAGATTTTCATTTGCGACTAAAGCCCAACACTCAGCTAGTAGCTCCCGGGGCTGTTGTGGAATGGTACGAAACCTCTCCTGTGCCTGGGAATATAACCAATCCTGTGAATGAACATCGACCTGGAAGTGCTTCAGAAGGAATCTGGAGAACAGAGCCTTTGCAGACTAACTGTGCTTATGTTGGTGACATTGTGGACGTTCCAGGAACCTCTGTTGCCATTAGCAACTGTGATGGTCTGGTAAGACTCATTCCCATTGTGCGCACTCGCAGGTATTGGGGTGCAGTGTTTTTTTGGCATGGTTTGGAGTTGCAAAGGAAGCTCATGATTTTAAGTTTGGAGAAAAGCATTAGCAAGCACTTTACCATCAAAGATTTTTTGTATTGACTTAATCTAAGACATGAAGACCGCATTATCTGAGAAACAATAGACAAATATCCTAGCATGTATTACCTTTTCCCTTGTGGTATACTGGGAGATTTTATTTTCTTACTTTTTGAAAAACTTTCTGAAAACTTTCTTAAAAAATGTAGATTCCTCCAGGACTGTATTTCACTTGTGTGGAAACTTTGGCTATCATCATAAAGTATTTGGAAAGCGTTCTTTAACTTTCTGATGGAATGCTGAAGTGAGAAATGAGTGGATTTCTTGTCAGAATTTGCCCAGGCAGCATGACTTTATGAAATGAGCTATACTTCTGTGATAGTTTTCATTTTTCTCAAATAAAATGCCTATGTATTGCTTTTCCAGTTTTGTGCTGAGGCCAACAGTAGCCACTGCCCCTTTCTGACTGTGTAGGTGCAGTGTGTTCTTCTGGTGTTGTGTGTCTGCTGTCACCTGGGAGTTGTGTCAGTCAGTGTTCACGCATCTTCCATGCACAGCTGACTCCAGCTCTTTGTTCAGAAAGAACAACTGTTTCACCTGTGGTTTTCAGGTTGCTGTTTCATAGGATTTCAGAGCTGTTGCTATTACAAAGCTGCTGCTTCCAGGAGTTCTCAAAATATCCCATTCCTTGTCATAGTTATTCTGTTTTGGTTGCACTTTGATTATAAGTACCTTCAATATTTCGGTTTTTGTCTTCTAGGTGTATTGTTAGCAATAAGGCCCAGCCCAGTAGAATCTGGTACCATATGTTTTAGCAAATGCTGGTGAATTAATTGTGTTTTAGGCTTTATTTTTAAAGGCTCGTGCTAACTTGATGCCTGCAGTTTTTAAAACTCAGTGCAGGAAACTGTAACATATGTGTGTGTACCAGGTCCAGGTCTCCAGCTTGCACTGTTAGCATAGCATCTTCACCCTTACACTTGGTGAGAGACTGTCTTCTGGGGTTAAAGACATAGGGAATCACTCAGACCCTTCTTATTCTATATAAAAGGTTAAGTAGTCCACAGTTAGCTTAAGTCTTTTCATTAAAAAAAAAAATTAGGACTTTCTAGAAAAAAAAAGACCAAACAAGTTTGAATTCAAGTGGAAGCCTTTTCTAGAGTTTCTAGCTCCTGCCTGTGGGGTGCCCAGTAGAAGAGAGCAGATGGTGGCAGAAACACAGCAAGGTTCAGGAGGGCAGGTCAGGAGACAGGAGGGGTAATGCAGTGACTGTGTCCTTGAGCTGGAGATGAATTCTTTAAATGGTAGCATTGCTTGTTGGTCAGCATAAGCCCTTAGCAGAGCTGCAGTGGGAAGGTCAGTGATGAGAATGTGGACACACTTGGCTGATCAGCAGTTTCCTAAGTTCTTTGTTCCTTTGACTCGGTACCTAGGGGTTGAAGCTTGACCTTAGGAAGGCATTGCGATGCCATAGATGCTTAAGAACTAACCCTATTGGAGATGAAGCCACTGCTCTGGAAGGCACAGGATTATAACCAAGGCCAGGTTGTCCTGGGAGAACCCAGTCACTTCTGGTCTTAAAACATTGATGAGAAAAA
>RJWT010010381.1:0-11774 GCA_004365215.1 Cuniculus paca
CCAGGCTGGTCTCGAACTCACAACGATCCACCTGTCTCAGCCTCCCGAGTGCTGGGATTACAGGTGTGAGCCACCATGCCTGGCGGTTTTTGTCTTTTGATCTGTCAATATATGATGTGTTATTTTGGTTGATTTTTGGTTGCTAAATCAACTTCATATACCTGGAATAACTTTCTTGGTTATTAAACATAATCCTTTTTTTAAAATATGTTGCTGGATTTGGTTTGCTATTATTTTGTTGAAGATTTTCGTGCTGTGTTTGGAGATTATACTGATCTAGCTTCTCTTTTTGGTAATGTTTTTGGTTTTGGTATCATAGTAACACTGACTTCAGATTTCGTTGGGTGTTCCTTGTACTTCTTGGGAAGAGTTTGTGAAGCACTGGTATTAGTTCTTTAATGATTTGGTACAGTTAATCTGTGAAACCCTCTGTGCCTTAGCTTTTCTGTGTGGAAAGTTAAAAATTACTCATTCTCTTTATTGGTAGAGTCTATGCAGATTTTTTTTTTTTTTTGTACGGGGATTCAAACCCAGGACCTCGCACTTGCCAGGCAGGCGCTTAGGCCACTGAGCTAGATCCCCGGCCCTTATCTTCTTGAGACAGGGTCTCATTATGCCATTCAGGCTGGCCTTGAGCTCACTTTGTAGGCCAGGCTGGTCTTGCACTCACAAAGATCCTCCCGTCTCAGCCTCCCGAGTGCTGGGATTATAGGCATGAGCCTCCATGCCCGGCTCTATGCAGATTTTTAATTTTTTCCTGGCAGTCTGTTCTTTTAACCATGTTTTCCATTTTATCAAAGTCATCTGTGGGCTGGGGATGTAGCTCAGCAGCATAAGCGCCTGCCTGGCAGGCACGGGTCATGAGTTTGATCCCTGGAACCAAAAAAAAAAAAAAAAAAGTCACCTAACTTGTTGACATATTCTGTAGTTGTTTATGGTTTTCTAAATTATATAGATACTACTCAGATACAGATTTATATCTGCAAGGATAGTAGTGATGCTTGTTCTTTCATTCGTGGTTTAGAATTTTTAATCTTTTGTTGTTTTCTGGTGAATAGTTAACAAGTTTATCAGTTTTGTTGATTGTTTCAGTGACACCCACTGTCCCCCCGCCACTTACTGAGGACTGAACCCATGGCTGTCGTCCTGAGCTGCATCCCTGCCCTGTTTCATTTTGAGACAGGGTCTTGCTGAGGCCAGGTCAGGTTTGAGGTTGGGATGCTTCTGCGTAAACCTCCCGGAGTACTGGGATGCGCACCATGCCCAGTTCAATCAACTTTTGATTCCATTTATTTTCTTTATTGTTTTTTATTTTCTGTATCATTAATTTCTGCTCATATTGTTATTTCTTCTGGTTTTGTTTTAGTTTGCCCTTTTTTCATGTTTTAAGGTGAAGTTTTGTTTATTGAGTTGAGATCTTTTTTTAATGCAAGTGTTTAGGGCTGGGGATACAGCTCAGTGGCACAGCACCTGTCTGGCTAGTGTGAGGTCATGAGTTCCATCCCCGGTACCAAAACAAAACAAAATCGTAAGTAAAAAAGGCTAAATTTAATAAATTTTCTCTAAGCACTGCGTTAACCTCCTGTAAGTTTTGATATATTTTTATTTGTCTTGGAGTAGTGTCTGATTTCCCTTGAGATTACTTCATTACTTCAGTCCTTTTTTTAAAGCGTTACTTTAAATATGCCCAGAAAGCAGTAATAATTGCTGCCATTTACTGGGTGCCAGTCACTTTATATATGCTGTTTTCCCTAATCCTCATAGTAATTGTATGATCCTTGAACTGGTGGTTTCCTGTTTTACAGACATGGAAACTGAGACTTAGTTGTCCAGGGTTTTATGTTAGCAAGTCATTGGCAGGACTGACCTCTCATAACTTATTTTCTTCTCATTAAGCTTTGTGTTTGCTCTAAACTACTTGGAAATAATGATTCTTCTAAACAGTAGATTGAATGTATTCGTTTTCATAATATGGTGGGAGTAGCAGGTAACTGGATTGCATTTAATACTTTCTGCAGTCTGTTCATATGGAGTGTCATCTTTTCTTCATTTAAGCTTTCAAGGGTTAGCTCGATCCTGCTCTTCTACAAACTGTTAACAAGGAATTTGTCCCAGTTGGCTTTTAAACATGTTTTATCAGAGGCCTACTGAATTTTGTATTCACAATCTGATATGAAAGATGGTTTGTCTGCACTGTTTATTAAACCTGTCTGTCTGTCTATTGGTTTATTGAGACAGGGTCTTACTATGTAGTTTAGGCCAGCCTTGCACTGACTGTGTAGCCCAGGTTGGTCTCAAACTCACAGCAATCTTCCTGCCTCAACCTCCTGAGTGCTGGGATTGCAGGCATGCACTGCCACTCCTGGCTACATCTTGTTTTATATTGAAGAACAAGGATTTAAATATTTTCATGTTTATTTTTTCTGTACAGTTGAATTGCTTCTAGGGACAGTGAAAAGAGCCTCTGTTTACCCTTTGAAAATTTAGCCAGGGTTTAGCATGTGTTTCCTATTTTGTTTGTGTTACTTGTGTCCTTTACAGTTTATAATGATGCTGAGCACTTTTGTGTCTAATCAGTGATACTTGCTAAATGATGAAAGCCTTGTTATAAGTTTTGATGGTACTTCTTTCCCCCTTTTAGTTGTTTCTTCTGTTCATATGTGTGGTAAATGTAAACTTCGAGTTTAAGATCGCAGTTGTTTTAGGCAACTTTTCTCTCCCCCCAAGTCGTTCCTTAGAAAAGAAAGTGTGGGACTTGTGAAGTGTTCTTAAATATGTCTCAGCATTCTGCAGGTGACTCAGGTATCATGCTGTTTCTCAGTTGAATGAATAATCTTAAAGTTTTGCAGTATCTACTGGTTAGTAGTTACAGGGAATGGGGAAAATTTACTAGCCAGAATAAGATCTTAATGCAAGGTTATAGGTGCTGACAGTGACACTCTTGGTGTTTTGTCTGAAGTGGACAAGAGAATTCATTTGATGGTACCTGTTTGAATCAAGTCCTTTTAAATTGCTTAAACAGTATTAAAAACCTTGAATTGCAGTAGCTATTTAGTGGCATTCCCAAAAGGAGAGCACTAAGCCATTATACTTAGCGACATTTGTGTCCCCTGTTAAATAGGGATGAAACAAAAAGATCTTTTCATTAAATTGGGAGTAGTATGCTACAACTGTGAGCCAAGTGTTTGTACTGGGTAGTTCTCTCAGATTGCCTTAATTCCTGTATAGTTGTAATTTGTTCATATAATTTTCCCCTTATTTCAAAGTATTTGTGTAGTAATAGGTAATTTTAAGTATTTGTCAGTATCATCATGGAAGCATAATATATTACAGTTGTATAAAACTTCATCATTTTCAAAATGCTTTGGTATGTATTTCACGTTTATCTTCCCAAGCCAGCATAGGCAGGACAGATAACTAAATTTTGCAGCTGAGAAAGCCAGGTGACCTGGCGGGTGTCTGTAGTGTCAGCTATCCAGGAGACCAAGGCAGGTAGATATGTTGGGCACAGGAATTTGGGGATAACATAGTAAGACACCATGTCAAAACAAAAACAAAACAGCTGACTGCTTTACACACAGCTGCCTTCACGGGGTTGGTATTCTTTTTTGGGGCACCACTTATTGTTTGGAAAATAAAGATCTAATATTTTTACTTTTGAAAATCAGAAATTCTTTTTTCCTTTTTTTTTTTAATGTGGCACCGGGGAGAGAACTCACAACCTCATGCTTGCCAGGCAGGTGCTTATGCCGCTGAGCTAAATCCCCAACCCTTGTCTTTTTGAGACAGCGTCTCACTGTGCTGTTCAGACTGTCCTTGAGCTCACTCTGTAGCCCAGGCTGGTCTCGAACTCACAAGGATCCTCTTGTCTCAGCCTCCCAAGTTGGGATTACAGGCCTGCACCACCAGGCCCAGGTCCTTTTTTTTTTTTTTAATTGAAGGTTTCCTGACACTTTGGGAGCAAGCAAATTCTGCTAATCAAATTCATATGAGACCAGTTGGTTAGAGAAACCAATTTAAGATTAACTCTCTTAGTGATGTAGCATGAAATCCATTGGTTAAATTTTTTGGGTGTATTTTGTCACTGTAGTGCTTGAATCTGTTAATACTTTTGTCTCAGTCCAGAGCATCTCTTTTGTGATTTCAAAGTACTTGAGAAATAATTAGCAATCAGAGGGTTGTTGAATTATAGAAAAATCACCACAGAGGGAATTTGGTGATCTTGAGTAAATATTTAATTTCAGTTATAAAAGAGGGCTAACAAATGGAAGAGGCTATTCTAAGGCTAGTTTTCTTTCCAACATTTTATCATGAAAGATCAAGAATTATATACTCATCTACTGCCTAGATCCTGTAATATTTTGCTCTGTTTGCTTTCTATTAATCTCTTATGTTTTGATTATTTTCCAAGTAAATTGCAGGCATCAAGTACATTTTGCCCCTAAACACTTCAGAATGCATATTTAACTTTCCTTTCATTTTGAAGTTCAGTTAAATTGTTAGTTTGTTTCTTTTTCTTTTCTTTTCTTTTTTTTTTTTGGTTCTAGGGATTGAATTCATGACCTCACCAATTAAAATTTTTAAAAAATGTTTTTCATTTCGAGAGAAAGTCTTACTACATTGCACAGGCTGGCCTCGAAATTGTGGTCCTCAGCATCTCTAGTAGCTGGGATTAAGCAAGGGAATGTCATGTCTGGCCTTGAAGTTCCGTTTATACACAGTGAAAAACATTCTTAAATTATTATTCACTGCTGTTTGACAAGTGTGTTTACCTGCGTATCTTAGTATATGGGCTTCTACAACATGATACCTTAGACTGGGTAATTTGTACATTATATAAATTTATTGCTCACAGTTCAGGAGGCTAGGAAGTCTAGAATCAAGGTACCCACAGATTCAGTGTCTGATGAGGTCTCATTCTTTATATATTCTTTAGATGAAGTCCCGTTCTTTATAGATGGTGCCTGGTTGCTACATCCTTATGTGGTGGAAAGAGCTAGGGCACTCTCTTCAGCCTCATGTATAAAAGTACTAATATCATTCACGAGGGCAGAGACCTTATGACTTTATCATTTCCCAAAAGACCCCGCCTCTTAATCCTGTCACATTGAGTATCAGGTTCTGACATGGATTTTGGGAAGACAGTAACATTGAAACTACAGTACTGTGTCGCAAACCTCTAACTAAAGGTACATATTATGTAATACCATGCCATGTTATATGTCAGTCTCACTGCTTTCCTAGTCATTCTGTCCTCTCTTTTCTTCCCAGGGAACTACTGTTCTGAATGATTGATTTTCTTTGCATCATAGACTAGTAAATGCCTGTTTGTAAGTCATATTAAAGAAACTGTGTATTCTTCTGTGTACAACTTCTCTGGCAAGGATGCTTTTGATATTCCTCAATGTTGTGTGCCTTAGAAGTTCTTTTTTATTATATATTTTAAAATTATATTCTCTTATGTAACTGTGGTACCATTTTGTTTGTTTTTTCCTGTTTATCCTGTAGGTAGACTTCCGGATTTGCTTTTTCATAATAATTGAAAATTGTACAAGAGTCACTTCTCAGCAAATATTTTTTTTCTGACATCAAGAAACACACTAAAAGATACAAGATGCTCTGGTGTTTTCTTGAGTTTATATTCTAGCTTTCCTTTTTTTTTGGTCTCAATTTGGTTTCAGGTACATAGTACTGTAGCTTGGGAGTACCTTCATCCCATGGTCACTTCGTTTCCAAACTCTCAGCCATTATGTATTGTTTCCTGCATACTAGGGGTTGATCTTTTAATTTTTTTTTGGACAGGAACTCTCTATATAATCCAGGTTGGCCTTGAAAACACTATGTAGTCCAGGCTGACTGCACACCTGCCTTAGCTTCCCAAGTGCTGGGATTACAGGTCTTAGCTATGATGCCCAGTTAAATTTTGTGAGGATGCTAGGTAAATGTGCTCTACTACTAAGCTACATTCTCAACCCATGATCTTTCCAGTCTTACTCTCTAAAGCCTAATGTGTCTTGACTGTTAAGGTGATTGTCCCTGCCCCCCAGACAGGAGTGTGTCTGTCCTCACTTATAATCCAATATGGTAAAATTCTGCCTGTTTCCATGAAGCTGAAGGCAACGCTGAGAACTAATATGAGAACTTTTGTTTTGGGAGCTGTATTTTCCACTATATTTCCAGTCAAGGGTCAGTGTATTTGTTTCATGATTAGAGACTGGCTTTGCAAACAAATTACACAATGTTTTCCTCATTTGAAAACTTTCAATATACCCAAATGTCATTAGTAGATGAGACCTCTTTTTCCTGAGTCAGGAAACATTCCAACCCTGTAGTAATTTTCTGCATCAGTTCTTAGTTTCTTAGTTTTTCCCCCTGCAAAAAAAACCCTCACAAAAAGTAAAAATATTTTTTGAATATATTCCCCAAATTAGTGTAAAGATACTGAACCTAGTGTTGAATATAAGATCATTTCTTAAACTTCGCATGTTATACTGATTTGAAAATAATTTGACATGATTCCATTTCCTCTGTGAAGTTTCTTAGCAAGGGATTACATTAAAGATACAGGAGTAGAGATGTGTCTGATTTATGGAAATTTAGATAATCAAGAGGAGTTAGTTTTCTTTTTTGCCCTGAGTCTTTCGGACTTGATATGCTGCTGCTGTCTTTCATATTTCACCCAACCATTTTGTCAGTTTTCTTGGGATTGGGGTTTGGCAAAGGCCTTTAGGGGAGGCACATTACAGAGAAGTGGTTTTATTGTGCTCAACAGTATCTGACTTACATACAAGTCCTTTTACTTTTATTAAGAACTGTGTTAACTTGTAAGATTCAAAACAGTGATTTTTAAACTGGACCTAGTGGTGCACATCTGTAATCCTAGCTACTCAGGAGGCTGAGGCGGCAGGATTGCATATTTGAGGCTAGCCTGGGTAACTCACCAAGACTTGGTCTCAAAGTAAAAGGGGTTGGGGGTATAGGTCAGTGGTAGAGCACTTGCCTAGCATGTGTGAGTCACTGGGTTTAGTCCCTAGTGGAGGGGAGGCAGGAGGAGAGAGTTGTTTTTAAAGCAGGATGCGTATGTTATCAAGACAGCAGACTATGTACTACCCACTTAGTTGTTAGTCACCTTTCTGTTATCATAACAAATACCTGAGATAATCAGCTTATAAAGAAAAAAGATTTATTTTGGCTCACAGTATTTAGAGGTTTCAGTTGGCTCCATAGCTTTTGGGTCTGTGGTAAGGCAGCACATAATGGCTGTAGCATGAGGTAGAGCAGAACCATTCACATCATGGCCAGGGAGTGAAGAGAGGGAGAAGGGGCTTGGGTCTCACAGCCCTCTTCAGGGTATGACTCCAGGGACCTGAAGACCTTCCACTAGCCCTTCCTCTTACTGGTACCACATCCTCCCAGCAGCAGGTTTGTTCTGGGGAACAAATACTTAATGCATGGGCTTTGGGAGACATTTAGATGCAAACTATAGCATTCAGTGACTTGCAAGACTAGGCTTGTCCCTTCCTGTACTCAGCCCCTTCTAAACATAACCTTTTAGATAATGTTTGTAGAGTCCTTTGGGATATGATGAAATGGGTTGAAACCACCTTGGTTCATAACTTTGCCAGTTACTGAGCCTCTCCTTTAAGATGCTTATGCTTTAGAGGTCTAAAAACCTAATGTGAAGTTTTTCTTTACCTGGTTAGATCGTAAAACTGAAAACTTTTTAGGATTTGTCTTCGAATATGTATTACTTTCCATCTTGGGATGTATGCAGTGTTTTACCAGTCTCTGCTCTTGCAGTTCGTTGTGACTCCTTCCCCATATTCACATCCTACTTAAATACCTGTGCAGGTTTTCCTGATTCCACAGTACACTCATGTTGTCTTTCTCTGGTTCCTTTTATAGCATTGACTTACATGTATGTGTCTTGAGTCCATTGTAAGCTGTTTGAGGCTTGCGAGACCATTTTTGTCATCTTCTTAATATATAATATATATGATATGTATATATTTTACATATATATTATATATATGTTTTATTTTTTGAGGTACCGGAAATCGAACTCAGGACCTTGCTTGCCAGGCAGGCGCTTATGCCACTGAGCTATATCCTTGGTCACTTAATATATTTTAAATGTGTTGAATTGGATATATTCCTAAGTATACATTATTCCACCAAACCTGATTCTTAGAAACTAGTGTTATTAAAAAAAAACCTGGAAAATGATAATACAAAGTCATAAAACCATCGAGCACCTAATGCTGGCAGCTGAAATAACATTTGGTTTTTTTTTTCTTCTTTTTTTTTTTGTTGTTGCTGGGAATTGAACTCAGGACCTTGCGCTAGCCAGGCAGGTGCTATGTCACTGAGCTATATCCCCAGTCCTGAAATAATATTTCTGTGGCACTGTATAGTACTGTATGCAAATTCTTTCACATAAACTTAAATGCACATGACTATTCAAAGGGGTGGCAGGTATTTCCTCATTTTAAGAGACGAGTATAAAGAGAGTGGAATTCGCTCACATAGAAAGAGGTGGAACTGGAACCCAAATCTAGTATGTTAAGTATCTGAAACAATTCTGTAATTTGTATTTATGGTTTTTATTCAGGTAGGTTCTGCTTTGAGAAAAAAACAATATATCTGAAGATACAAAATAGATTGAGAAATGATGGTTGAATTCTGTTCTTTACTAGAATTCCATTTTTATTTCATTATCCAGGGATTTAGTTTGCAGCAGTTTGATTTATATTACCTGTTGGCAATATGCTGCTTATGAAAGTTCATTTTTAATACTTTGAGAATTAAAAAATAACTTGTATCAAGAGTATTTGTCCAAGTTAACAAGCACTAATAAAATCTTATCACTCAGTTTTAATACTAGAGTGCTAGACATTCAGAGCACTGTAGATACACAGAAAATGATTCAATATTTTCTCAGTTCACTATTATGTGACATGTAATTAGTACCATTTTAGAGAGAGAGAAAAGTTAGTCTGTTACTTGTGAATGTATTACTTGAAAATAGGTCAGCAAACTTCTGCTCAAGGCCAGATCTGACCAATGAATTAAGAATTTTTTTTTTAATGAGAATGGCCTTACATTTTAAAAATGCTGAAAAGAATGTTTTTATGAGAATTATGTGAAAGTCAAATTTCAGCATCCATGGAGTTTTATTGGAGTACAGTCATGTTCATTTACTTATTGTTGACAGTTGCTTTCGTGCTCCACTGATAGCTGAATAGTTTTACACAGACGATGTAGCCTAAGATGCCTAAAATGTTTACAGAAAATCTGTACCAGTTTCTCTGCCTTAGGGTATTAGTGCTTGATACTTTCCTGAGGAACTTCCATGAGAAGGACTGATTACCGGTGAAGACTCCTGTTAGATGCTTGTAATAGGCTTTGTTTACTGGAGGAAAATACCTAACTGGAGAATTTGACCCTTCTTTTGCTCATTGTCACTTGGCTTTGAGAATTGCAGCCCAGGTTGAGCATTCAAGTTTTATTTTGTTCTCACATGCCAAGCTTGACTAGTCCATTATGTGGCATTTTGAAAAGCACTTTTTAAAATGGCTTATATTGGAACTTGCTTTTGAGAAGCTACTAATAGTCAGTTCCAAAATGGACAGATTGAGGCCAAATAAAGCCTGTAGGTACTTGTCAGACAGCAGTGAAGTTAAAAATCACTTGCTTTCAACACCAGGGAATTTTATTATCATTTTCAATTTTGAATAAATGGAAAATCATTAGATTCCAGGAACTGCAGCACTGAATGGAGAAACTGGTTATTCTGTCTATGTGGAGTATATTCTTCTTTATGTCTTTGTAGCCATTAAGTTACTCTCTGCTAGTCTTTTTCTGTCTTTGGTTAAAAATCATTTCTCTGTTAAGTTTTTAATTGGGAAATGCAGAAATAGAACTGCTTGAGTTGTCATAATTTAAGCTAGCCAGAAACTTTTAAACTGGAGAAGGAGCTGGCTAGCTTAGTGGCAGAGTTTATCGTTGAAGTTGTGTTTAAAAATAAAGAGGGTTGTGTTTGTCTTCTTAATGCTGGTAGTTCTGTATTATGTGATGCCGAAGATGATTAGTCAGGTTGAAAAAATTGTTGAGGGGCTTTCAGCTTCTTTAAGACTTTTAGTTTTTATTGAACTTTTATAACTTTGATCTAGTTTTGACAAGTGAAGTTCTTCAGTATCATGTTTTCTTGCAGAAGTGGAATTTAAGTAAAATCAACTCTTGATTTGGCCGAAGTCTTAAGGCATATCACCTCAATAATGTTTTGTAATTGTGGTAACTAAACTGCCTTACGAGTCGAGGCGAATTTAGCTCAGATTCCACCTGCCTGCTGCCTGTCAGCAGAAGCAGCAGGTTGTCAGAGAGTTGGAGGGAAGATGGGACATGGGTGGGACAGGGTGCAGAGTACTTGGACACCACATTCTAGAACGCAGAGTTCCTCTTTTAAGTGGGTTTTGTATGCGTGCATGCATGCATGCATGCGCATGTACGTGTGTTCTCCTCTTCTCCCCTTTTGTGGAAGAGAGGAGAGCTAAGTAATTTACAAACATTTACCTCTGATGAATTGCTTCATTTAATAGTTGGTGCTTGTGCTGTATTTTGATTTTGTTTAAAATTTCATCTATTTAAGATAAAATAAACTTGCTGTAATAGCCGAAAAATGTCCTGAAGGGCAGCTGATGGGCTTATACTTGGGTCGAAGTGACTTCTGGGAAGGAGTATGATAGTTCTGAGAAAGAGATGAGGGAGGCTTTGTGGCTTCTGCCACCATCTTCTCTCCTTTGCCACTGTCTCATGGAGATGTGATTGCTTTCTCTGTTGTGTATCTCTGTGTTACCTTCTGCTGCTCTTGCTACTGACACTGCTGCCTCTGCAGGTATCTGTAACAGGATAAGAGGTTGTGTCTGCTGTTACAGGTATCTGTAACAGGATCAGAGGTTGTGTCTGCTCAGGTTGGGCAGTGGATTATTAGAACATGGGATTTACCCTGCTTGCATCCCTGGGAGGTTTACTACTACAGCAGGGGTTTTGCTTCTTGCCTACGAGTATCTTACTTAAAAAAGAAGGTAAGAATGAAATGATAGATTGAGTGAAACATAATCAGAAGCAAGCTAGCTTTCTTTCAGTTGAAGCTGTTAGTAGTCAATCAGAGGCTTTTGGAAGAGGCAAGGTTTTTCTGAGAAAGGGTAAATCGGGACCAGTAGCCTCTTAGAAACTGTGCTTGGGAGTAGAATTGGGGTGGGAGTCCATCAGCAGGTGTTTCCTTTGTATCAGGCATGGCTGTAGGCACTGGAAATAGAAAAGTCACTGCTCTTATGTACTCTATGTGAGGGTGACACATTCAACTGGGAGCAGTGGGTATAAAATGGGTACAGTTTAAGAAGTGGAATTATGTCTCTTTTAAAGATGTCCATGATGAGCAGTTTAAATATAAAACCATTGAGAAGATTGTCTCATTGGAAGATACTGAGGAACTGTAAATTATTGGTACAGCATTTGAGAAAGAAGAATCTGTGATAAGAGGCACCCTCTCAAGTTTCCATTTGATTTTGCTCTATTCATTTACCTTTTTAAAGTAAATTTCTGATATCCATGGTATCAGCAGGGATAGGGAAGAAGTTAGAATTCTGCTTCTAAGAGTTGTCAGGATTTAGTCTAGCAGCTTTTATTTTGGATGTTACTTTTTCTGTTTTATCACAGCAGAAATGAAAGGAGTAAATTATTTCTGTAGGGTGATGGAATCATAAGGTGTAAAT
>RJWT010010382.1:0-24239 GCA_004365215.1 Cuniculus paca
AACAGACCTTCACTCAACAGTGATTCAGTTTTAAGAGATGTTCATGTAATATTACCCCTATCTTTGGAACAGACATAAGCATCACTATCCTGAATTGTTTTCCTGTCTGGAAAGGGGAAAAAAGGCAAGAATAGGTAGTCTGATTTTCCTTCTGCCATATTTTTTATTGTTTATTTTGGCTAAAGGGTACTTTCCATTTATTTAAGAAGGATGTCCCAGCAACATAAAATGATACACCGTCTAAACATTCTTGGGCCTGGTACCACTCCCTTAGGCATATTGATACGAAAGCAATGAACTGTTTAAATTTTTGTGCAAGTTTTTAGTCAGAGACTGGAGAGATGTACAGGTAAGAGTTGTTCCCACCTCTCTTCTAGATCCAGATCTGGAGCTCAGACCTTAGATACTAATAAAATGTAAGGCATCTTTTGGCACCATTAGGGTGAAGATAATTTAGTATTATTTAATTCTACTAGAATTTTTCAGGTTTTTTTTTTGTGTAGGTGGATTCTTCTTAATCTTTGGAAATGTTTTGGAGAAAAACATTGCAGCAAAGCTGTTTTCACAGAAAACACTAAGACTTTGACATTGGTAATGTGACTCTTGGCACAAGAGTATCCATAATGAAGGAACATTAAGAAGATTCACATTATTAGCATTCATGATTTATCACCAGATTCACAGAAATAACTCTGATGGTGAATAATTTGGGAGCATGAACCAAGCCACTTGACACTGTTACTGTAATATCTTGTGGATCCACTCAAAGGTAGGTAAAATCCTAGAACATTGAGTTACTCTTGTGGCTAATAATAATGCAGACATTCCATTATTCGTTTTGTTTTTCTGTGACATAAAATCACATGACATTGCATAATGGTAAAGTAAACTGCAAAAAGTGCATTCCAGTGATGCTGAGAGTCTGCCTTAAATGAAAAAATGTTGAGTGGAAAGCTGAAAACTTGCCAATCCCCATCTATGGCTTATAGTAGATAAGCCATTAGTCTTGGCTAGGTATATCACTACATTACTGTGCATGCAGAATGTGAATTTCCAAGACCTGTGGGGTGCTTATCATCCAGTAGAGATGTGTCCTTAAGAAACAGTCTGGATAAGGTCACTGTCTCAGAAACAGATATGATTTTTGGTGGTTGCTAAAAATTTGAGAAAAAAATGGATTGGAGGCATAGAACTTACTGGCTTAATTAAAAGTCAGTTAGTGCCTTCCTCCACATAAACCCACAAATAACCTACAAACAACCTACTGCATTCTTTTGCAAAAGATTAGGATTCTAAAAGCTCCAATGTAGAATTCTAATAGCTAAGATTGTTTCAGGAGAAATTTAATTGGAATATATTACACAAAGATATCCACTGACATGGAAACTGACATGGAAAACGAGCTTATATACAAAATTAGAAAGTGGGCTAACTGTATTGATTATTTCAGGGAAAATAGACAAAGAAAAGCCTTAAATCGAATCAAAGAGAGCCTGTCTTATGTCAAGATTAAACCAGAAGCCGAAAACTCTGATTAAAAAGTAAACCAATATTTTGTGAACCCTTAGGAAAAAGAAGAACGCTAAGACCTAGCTTGGGATTTTTAAAGAAAACTTCAGCTAAACCACTTCCTGTCTTTGTGTAAAAGGTTATTAAAATAATAAATTTGGACATTACCTACATTGACTTCAGTCAAATGTCTCTAAATTTTCTTATGATATCACTGCAGATAGGGCGGTAGATTATAGATGTGGTCATTGTTAAGAATTTGTAATTGGTTAAACAACAATGTCCTTACAGATTTTGAATCAAGCAAAAAGGTTAATGTAGAGGGAGATCACAGTGATGCATCACTAAGCTTTCTTCCCAAGGTACCAAGATAGGGTACTGTCTAAAGGGTTTACTAGTTACCATGGTGATAAGAGAATTTACTGACCACACTTCATCAGGGATCATTGACCAGTGCAACTCAACTCACTGATTGTCTGGCCCACAGAGACATGGGTAAACAACTGTCTATTAATCCACAAGCAAGGGAAACTGTATTGCCTGAAGAAAATGATTAAAATGGTTGGCAACATATCTAACACAGCTATTCATAAAACAAAAACAAAATAGAAAGTTATTGAAGGGAAATTTTTAATTGCTCATTCAAGAAGAATTTTGATATTCTACTACACGGAGATATACCCATAACCTTAGCTACTTTATAGAGAAGTATTTCTGATTGTTAAGTCTCAAGTCAAAAACAAACCTATTCAGTAATTGTAAATAGGTTTAGAGAGCTCATTAGGACAAATATTTTCCCTATGAAATCTGCAGGAAATTAGAAATGCTGTAACTGAGAATAATTGACCTGGGAAAGATAAAGGTGCCTCCAGTAACTCTGTCTATTTGGGAATCAATTAAAGGAATGAAACTTCGGACAAAGCAACTTCAAGGTTGATGTTAAAGGAAAGATGTGAGCCTCTCTAAGGACTTGAAAATTAGAAATACTTAGATGAATTATTTCCCAATTTCACAGGGTAACAAGGCTATTTTAATTACTACTAATCAAAAAAGATACATTTAAGTGGTGAAAATTTTCAGAGTGGGAACTTTTTCCAATTTGGTTCAATTTTAAGTTATCAGGTTAAGGTTAGCCTTTGCACGTGATTTGGTATTCTTTTCCATGTAGGTTAACCCTTCTAAGGTGCAACCACTATAGGAACACAGACAAATCAGTGTAGGTCCTTTCCAAAAGAGGCTAAAGGCCACTGAAGACTTTGCTCAGAGTCCCTTTCCTCTAGAAGCAGTGCCCTCAAAAAGCGGGTGAAGACCACAAGGGCTTTACCTCAGAAAGTAAGGCAATGGGTAGAGAAAACGTCTAATTTTATGAAGGCAGGATCTGAGTGACTACCTTGTCTTCTAGTATATTCCATAACTTAACACAATGTGTGACAAATAAGTAAACATTCAATGAATGTCAACATTCTATAAATTCAGTAAATTTCAAGTACAAATAAGCAAAAGAGATTGGAGAGTTTGATTTGGAGCCAGTTAAAAAACATACATAGGAAAATAACTTGCATTTTATAGCTATGTTCCAGCAACTACAGTATGTTTGTTGTTTTACAAGTGCTAACATCAGAGAAATACAGGAGTTCTTTCATTACATCTACTGCACCCTATATAGAAGTCTATTTAATGAAATGCACTGAAATTACTGTTCACATTCCTATCTTGCTCACCATATTAAACTTACTTGAGGGTTGAGGATGTGTCCTTAATAATGGTTTCCAGCAATTAATATAAGCCTTTGTACAAATGTTCATTGACCTGACTTGCAATAAAATCACATGTGATTCTTAGAAAGTATTTAGATATCTACATATTGCGTTCCATGTTAGTGGCTTTTGGTTGATGATTTCTCTGTGGGAATGTGTTTACAGAACTGATCGGTTCTTGAACTTGCTTTTTATTTAAAAAGAATTAGTTAGCAAGTGAGACAGGGTATTACAAAGAAATGTATGATCCCCTTGGCCTGCCTGACACAAGCTCTTCACAGACCCACATCTCCCTTTGAATTCAGTGTGAATTCTACATTTATGGAAAGATTTAGTGCTCAGGATTAGCTTCATTACGCAGTTGGACTTGGATAGAGGCGGCAGGAGATCAGGAAGAACTCTTTTAGGAATGGGCACAGAAAGACAGGGTGCAGAGATGAATTCTCCTTTAAATAAAAACTAAGTCAGATTTTAGAATGAAATTCTGTAGTGCTGTCAAACTGTTTGAAACTGGAGTTGGCAGTTGTCCTTTCAAACTGTTATTTCAGAGCACGTGTCCCAGAAGGGACAGCTAAGAATGTTTGTCATATTTGAACTCTTTCCAGAGCCATTCAGCAGGATACTGGCAGTCCACTTTCTCGTGTTAATTATTTCTGCCCTGATTGCCTGGCAACACATAACATGGGAAGTATTATATTTTGCTATTTGTGAATGCTTCCAGCTGAATGCAGGAAGAAAATGGAATACAAAGTCAGCTGGAGATGCAACTTAATAAGTTAGGTGTGTTTTTTGATTGAAAATTTGTTATGGATGAAGAGGTTTGTATCCCACAATTGTATGTGTTAGCCACAAGTTGAGAGAGATTGAGGTATCACAGTGGGTCTTTTGGGTAAAAATTACTGATGAATCTTAATGGCCAATGGACTAGATTCTGTGAATGTGAGTGATATATTTCATAGACAAAATGAATTTGTTGTAAGCCCGTATTTTTTCTCCTTTGAGAATTCCCTCCCTCCCGCCTTGTCTTACTCCCTCCCTCCTTTCTCCCAGTTACCCTTCTTTCTTGCTTTCCTCCTTATTTTTTCTTTTTTTCTTCTTTACATTGTCAGAATCTAGAAATTAGAGTCCAGGCACAGAAACCTAGGAAAAAGTATGACGGGAAAAGCTGCCATCACTGCAACAAAAGCAACAATAGTGAAAGTCACTGCAAACTGTGGAGCAATGAGGGTTTTTGAGTGTGACTCAGACATGATAAGAACTTCTCACCACACAACTGCTAGGAAATTTCGCATGTGGCTGTGGTTAAGTTAAAATCTGTGATGCAGAACCAAAACCAACACATCCACTCTTAATATTAGAAATCAAAGTCATATTTTTTAATTATATCCATGATTTCAATAATTTTTAGAAAGTGATTCTCTGAGACTTTTCTTCTTGCTGTGTTCATGAAAGCCCACCTGGAGTGAAAGCTTCAAAGATGACCATGCTGTATCCTGTACTATTATGTGATGTGAGATGATGATTCAGTGGAAATCAATTCCAAAATGAATTGTAAAATGCAATTATTAATGTGATCGGAGATGTTTTCTTTCTTTTTGGTGAGGGTAAGTACTAAGCTATAAGTGCTCTGTTATCAACTCATGTTTTAAAAATATCAATGTGAAGATTCAGATCATTCCTTTTTTTGCAGGCGGTTAGGCCGCTGAGCTAAATCCCCAGCCCTTGTCTTTTTGAGACAGGGTCTCACTATGCCGTTGAGGCTGGCCTTGAGCTCACTTTGTAACCAAGGCTGGTCTCGAACTCACAACGATCCTCCTGTCTCAGCCTCCCAAGTGCTGGGATTACAGGCGTGAGCCACCACACCTGGCCAGATCATTCTTGAAAGTAGTTTTTTTCTACGATAGATAGGACTTCCAACATTTAGATTTTAGATAGTCACTCTCAAATCATGTAAAAGTGAACCAAAACAGAAAAACTAGAAAAAAACCCCAAGTCATTTACATATTCTTGAACTAGACACACTTGGTACCACACAAGAAAATCCGTACAACTCCCTCAAAAAAAATATTATATATATATATATATATTAAAGGGGAGAGCCATGTCTTTGATTTTGGATACTGAGAGTGGATGTGTTGGGTTTGGTTCTGCATCAACTTTAGTTCACATACATTTCCATTAGCTTTAGTTTTATAAGAATTAGTGTAGGGCTGAAAAGAAAAAGTATACTGTCCAACCATGATTATTGTACACATTAATTAAGTAGAGAAACTCAAGTTTTGTTAGACAAACCTGAGTTACAAATGGGATTATTTTGATAGCAGTAGCTATACTCTGCAGAGTTTCACTCTTTTAATTCAATGCTGTCTTTGTTAACAATTACAGCAACTTGCCTGCCAGCACCCCAAAGCCTCCTCTTTTCTTGCCTTCCTCAGGGGATCCCTGTGCATGCTCGTGTGCTGACACAGTCATCTCTGTACAACCTTTTCTTTCTTTTACTCTGTCAAGACCTCCCGGCTCTGCAACCTACCTGTTGCGCCCTCCCTGCTCTCTGTGCTGGGCCACAACAGGCCACAGCTCTTCTAGAGCCATAGACATGCCAAAGCTCAGAGTTGTTTGGTGACAAGTAAAAAAGAATGCTTATTTCACATAATACTTGTGTAGTACATAGTGGACAAGTACTATTTCTATTGGGCACAGTATAAAGTTCTCAGGAGAATGGAAGATCCTCTAAACATTTAAAATTAAGTCCTTCAAGAAAGTTTAGGTAGAAATTAGTGAAGATTATCCAAGGAGATAAGGCTTTGTCAAAGAATTCGTATTGAGACTGGAATTTCCCTCCACCCGTAGAAATTCCACTGCATGTGCAGTGTGGGGCAGAGGTGGGATCTGTGGTCTGGAGGCCAAATCTGCTACAGAGCTTGGTTCTTCAAGGCCAACCAGCTGAGACTGATTTTTACTTTATTAAGTGGTTGAAAAATACCAAAAGAACAGTATTTTACAGTGAGAAAAATTAAAATTTCCATGTTTCTCAATGAAGTTTTATCGTAACATAGGTATCCTGTCTATTTGCAAGTTGTGTGTGGTGACTTGCGGACTAGAATGGCCGAGTTGCGTAGTTTGCTATCATGTGGCAAGTCAACTTAAAATACTGGCCATCTGTCCCATGGCAGAAAAAGTTTACCTTCCTCTGGCTTAAACATGGACACACTTTTTCTGCTGAAGGTCTATTTTACAGAGATTGACATTTAGAAAGAACTCGATAAACACTAGAGCTAGGCATGGTGGCACACAGCTGTAATCTCAGTACTCTGGGAAGGAAACAGGAGGATTGCAAGTTCTAGCCCAGCCTGGTCAATTTAGCAATTCAGCAAGGCCTTGTTTCAAAAAAAATTTTTTTCCCCTAATACACTGTAATGTACTAATTTGTAGTGTTTGTCTCCTTTCTATGTTCCTTTTCCTTCTTCATTCCAGCCCTTTCTCCCCTTCCTTTTCTCCCTTCCTCTCTCTCTTCTTTACATCCTCTCCTTTCCTCCTTTTTTCTCTCTCCCTTTCTCATTTTCTTCTTCCCTCCCTTTTTCTCTCCCTTTCTTTCTGTTACTCGTAGTAGCTCTTACCATTCCCTATGAATGTTTAAGCATTCCCCTAAATTTTTCAATGTATGGCGAAGAGCTCATTGCAAAATAAGTCAAATCAGTATCTTTCAAAGATTCTATTATGAAGTGAACTTTAATACATTCTAATAATAGTCAAAACATATAAAGACATTTTTATTTTTTTCAATTAAATGTCAAACATGGTTGTTTCATTTACTTTAGATAAATTGTGCTAGGAAAACCATGACTTATTGACAAACACATTTTAAAATATTGACATGAGGACTGAAATATATTAAAATTATGTATTCATAATATTAAAAATATCTGTCTTTATGAATGTTTGGTGATTTTTTGATTTGTGCTTAAACATATATTTATACAATTCCATGATTTTTATATTATATAAATTTAAATGTTTTACATGAAAATATTTTTGTAATATTTATATAATTCCATTTTATGTAATTATTTTTTTGTCTCTGAATAATGCAATAAGACAGTTTCAGGTTTTCATTTACAAGCACTTTAATGAAATAGCATGTGGTATACATATAATCTTTCCTTTTACAGTGGAAAAAACTTGATAAACTGAATTAACATCATATATTTTCACTTTTAAATTTTAATTTTAAAGTAATGAGCATATTTTGATATTATAATGTAATTTTGCTTAGATGAATGAACTTCATTGACCATTAATATCTTGAAGGTACACATATATCACTTTCGTTTGTACATTCTAGGAATTATCAAAATGAATACTCTTGGTGTCAGTTGATTAAGGAATGAATGGACAAAATAATTATCTCTAACTTTAGAAGCCATGAGAATCACTGAGTGCCAATATCCTGACCATCTTGCCCATGAAATGTCTCATTTATTTTCACCCTGACTTAGTACATAGTGTGCAGTCCTTTAATTGCTTTTTTTCATGGAGGAAGACATTGTTTCTTCTGCAGCAAAACAGTGTCTCCCAGCAGCAAATACCCACCAGCACAGACATGTTTTTCCCCAATTTATTTGAAAGGACAATCCAAGTTACAAAATGGAATATTCTTGTGGTGTTTTTTTTTCTACATGAGTGGTATTCAAGCATTTTGAATCTGTAACTCATTCATACATTTTAACAAAACTTTCATAAATCCATAGATATATAGATTAATCAATAAATATGTAAATAAATGGTTAGATGTAGATAGATTGATTAATATAGATGAATGTGGGTAGGTTAATTTAAATAAATATGTCAATAAATTTTCTTTAGTTGTGTCAATTGTTTTAACTATATTACCCCAAGATAACTAATATACATACATATAATAGGAAAGATAGACATACACACCTCATTTCATTTCCAATAACTATGTACACTCATTATAGAAGACAGTATAACCCAAAAATCACCTTAAAGTGTAGATAATCACACTAAACTGAAAGTTAACAAGTGTTGGGCTATTTGGCATATTTAAGTGATTTGAGTCTGTTTCTTAATGTGGGTGTTACTGTCCAGGTATATGATAAAAATTATTATATATAATATTTCATATATCTTTCTAAAATATAGTACAATATTTTTATAATTTTATTTTTATTTTAAAGACAAAAATTAAAAATGATACAGAATTTCAAAATGATAACAGGAAATTAACAATGGTTAATATATTGCATATTGTTATCTTCAAAGTAGTTGCTCAGATTACAAGATATAGGCATGCCTAATTGATCAAACAATAGAAACACAAACCATTTTTTTCAATGAACTAAAATCAGTAGTATAACTATCTTAGCTATCTTTTGTGTATATATATATATTTTTTTCTTTGCCCTTTTTTTCTACTTTCGTCCATCCAAGTTGTTCTTTCCTTTTGAGCAGTTTCTTTCCCTTTCACAATATATATTGCAGATTTTTGATCTTATTTACTTTTTCACATTCTTACAGTAGGGAGACAATACAGTGTATACACATGTAAGCTTAATTTGTTTCACTTATGAGAATAGTCTCTAGTTGCATCCACTTACCTATAAAAGCCTCGAGTTTATCCTTCTTTATCGCTGAATCATACTCCATTGTATAAAAATACCATTCTTTTTTACCCATTCATTGGTTGATGGACGTTTGGGTTGTTTCCAAGATTTAGCTATTAAAAAATTGTGCTTCTGTAAACATGTGTGCACATATATTGCTGTGTTATAATGTTTTTCATTCTTCTGCGAAAAACACCTAGAAGGGGAATAGTTAAACTGGGTTGAATGGGACTTTAATTCTTGGTTACTGAGGAATCTCCACACTGATTTTCACAATGCTTGTACCAGTCTATACTCCCACCAACAATGGAAAAGTTTCCTCCCCCCTGTCCCCACAGTTCTGGCAACATTTTTATTGGTTGATTTCTCGATGACAGCCATTCTATCTGGAGTGAGCTGGAATCTCAGTGTTGTTTTAATTTGCATTTCTCAAATGACCAGTAATGTTGAAGATTTCTTCATGTAATTATTTGGCATTTGTATTTCTTCAACTGAGAATGTGTCTCAAATGCCCATTTTTGGATTGGATCTTTGAATTTGGGAGGCCTGATTTTTTTTTCAATTATTTATATGTACTAGGTAGAAGTCTTTTGTCTGAGGGACAGTGGGCTAAGATTTTTTTTCCCACTCTGTGGGTTTTCTTTTCATTCTGTTGGTGATTTCTTTTGATGCGCAAAAACTTTTTCATAAGATGAGATCCCAGTTGTTGATTCTTTGAAGTACTTCCTGTGCAGTGTTTTTTTTTTTCATGAACTACCCCTGTGTCTTTGAGATTTCTACCTACTTTCTTTTTTTCTTTTTTTTTGGTACTGGGGATCGAACTCATGACCTTGCACTTGCCAGGCAGGTGCTTATGACAGTAAGCTAAATCCCCGGCCCCTCTACCTACTTTTTCTCCCACTAGATTCAGTGTTTCTGTTTTAATTTTAATCTTTCATCCATTTTGACTTTAGTGTAGTGCATGGCAATAGACATGGGTCTAGTTTTAGTCTTAAGCATTTGGAAAGCCAGTTTTTCCAGCACCATTCACTAAAAAAGCTTTCTTCTAATGAACATGTTTTGCCCCTTCATCAAAAATAAGGTTGACTGAGTGTGTTTCTAGTTGTGTCTGCATCATCTAATCTGCTTCATTAATTTGCAGGTTTGGATTTTTTTTTTCTTTTGCCAGTACCATGCTGATTTTATAACAGTGCCTTTGTAGAATAATTTCAAGTCAGGAATTGTGATGCCTCCTGCCTTGCCTTTCTTCCCAAGGACTGCCTTTAGTATTCAGGTCTCTTTTGTTTCCAAATGAATTTTAGGAATGTTTTCTCTAGATATTTGAGGTATGCTAATGGTATTTTGATTGGGATTGCATTAAATCTATATAGCAGTTTTAAGAGAATGGCCATTTTCACAGTGTTGGGTCTTCCTATCCATGAAAAAGGGATATCTTTCCATTTTCTGATATTCTCTTTGATCTCTTTTTTCAGAGTGCTGTAATTTTCAATGTATACATCTTTTGTTTCCTTTGTTAGATTGATTCTTAAGTATTTCATTTTTTGGATGCAATAGTGAAGGAGGGTGTTGTTTCCCTAATTTCTGTCTCAGTGAGTTTGTTGTTTTTGTACACAAATGCTATTGATTTTTGAGTGTTGATTTGTATCCAGTTATGCTACTGAATTTGATTATTAATTATAGAAGTCTTTTGGCAAAGTTTTTGGGGTCTTCTGTGTAGAGTATCATGTCATCTGTGAATGATGATAGTTTAACTTCTTACTTTCCTATGAGTATACCTTTATTTCTCTCCCTTGTCTAATTGCTCTGGCTAATGTTTCCAGACCTGTATTGAATAGGATTGGTGATAATGGACATCCTTGTCTTGTTCCTGATTTTAGAGTGAAAGCTTTCAGTTTTTGTCCATTTAGTATGATGTTGGCTGTTAGTTTCTTGTAAATGACTTTTATTGAATTGAGGTAAAGACCGTCCATTCTGATTTTTTTTAATCATGAATGAATCTTGGGCTTTATCAAAAGCTTTTTCTGTATCTATTGAGATGGTCATGTGATTTTTGTCTTTGCATTGGTTGATATGGTGTATTATCTTTATTGATTTGCATATGTGGAACCATTCCTGCATCCCTTAGATGAACCCTATTTGGTCATGATGTATAATCTTGATGAATTTCTGCATTCTACTGGCCAGTATCTTATTGAGGACTTTTGTACCTTTATTCATTAGGCATATTGGCCTGTAGTTCTCTTTCTTGGCTGGGTCCTTCTCTGGTTTTGGTATGCTTGCTTCCAGGAATGAATTTGGGAGTACTGCTTCCCTTTCAATTTCATTAAAGAGTTTGAGAAGTAGTAGTGATAGGTCTTCTCCAAATTTCTTGTAGATTTCAGCTGTGAATCTGTCAGGGCCTGGACTTTTCTTTGTTGGTAGGTTTTTAATTACATCTTTGATTACATTGATTGATAATGGTTTATTTAGGATTTTTATATCTTATTGATTCAACTTTGGTAATTCCTATGCACCTAGGAATCTGTGCTATCTTCTGCCTTTTCCATTTTATTAGAATAAAACTTTTCAGAGTAGGTATAGATGATCTTCTGAATTTCTGCAGGGTCCATTGTAATTTCACCCTTTTCATTCCTAATTGTATAGATTTGAGTCTTTCCTTTTTTTCTTATAAGGGTGGATAGGGGTTTGTTGATTTTATGTAATCATTCAAAGAACCAACTCTGCAATTCATTGATTCATTGTATTGTTAGTCTCCAATGTGTTAATTTCTGCTCTGATCTTTATAATTTCTTTCCTCATATGAGCTTTCAACTTCCTTTGCTCTTTTTTTTTATTTTCTAGAAGTTTGAAGTTCACCATTATATTGTTTAGTTGTGCTTGTTCTTTTTCCCTATTATACACTACTATAAATTTCCTTCTTAGGACTGCTTTTATTGTGTCCCTTAAGTACTGGTATGTTGTATTATTGTTATCATTCAATTGTAAAAACTGTCTTAATTTCTTCCTTAATTTCATCTGTGATCCATTGGTTGTGCAGGAGGGTGCTGTTTAATTTCCATGTGTTGATGAATTTCTTGTTTCTTTTGCCATTGATTTTCAATTTTATTGCACTATGTTCTGATAATATGCATGGTATAATTCCAGTTCTTTTGCATTTACTCAAGCATATTCTATGAGCTAGTATGTGATCTATTTTGGAGAACATCCCATGTGCAGCTGAGAAGAATGTGTATTCTGATATTGTGGGGTAGAACACTTTGTAGACATCTACTGATCTTGTGACAGTGATGTATTGAAATTCCCTAATACAATTGTAGTAGTGCTTGTTTGATTTTTCATGCCTGTTAATATTTGTTTTATATAGTTGGGTACACTAGTATTTATTGCATATATATTTATGATTATCTCTTTCTCTTGGATTGTTCCCTTTACAAGGATGTAGTGACCTTCTTTATCACTCTTAGACAGTCTCGGCTTGAATCACTTTGCAAATACAGTTGCTACCCCTGCTTTTTTCTGGGTTCTTGTAACATATTGTTTTCTATCCTTTGACTTGCAGTCTATGAATTTTTTTTTTTAATTAAATTTGTGTTTCTGGCATGCAGCATATTGTTGGATCTTGCTTCTTGATTGATTCTGCCAATCCATGTCTTTTGATTGGTGAATTGAAACCTTTAATATTGATGGTTATAACTGATATGTATTGTCTTATCCTTGTCATATTATTTCCCTGTTGTTGGCTCCCCCTCTGTTTTCCCCTTCCCTCTGTTTAATTGTTTGCTTGCCTGGTGGGTTCCTTCTGTTGGGGTTCAGTGGGTTGTAATTCTTAATATTTTTTTCTACAATGTCCTTGAACCATTTTGGAGTAATGATTTGGTGGTCGTAAATTTTCTCAGATGTTCTTTGTCATGGAAATATTTTATTTATCCACCAGTTTTGTAAGATAGTTTTGTGTGGTACATCAATCGAGGTTGAAGGTTGTTTTCCTTTCAAACTTGAAATACTTCACTTCAATCTCTCCTTGACTCAAGAATTAATTTGTGCTTAGAAGTCAGCTGTGACTGTGATGGACTTTCCACTATAGGTCGTTTGTTTCTTTCCTTAACAAGTTTTAAGATTCTGTTCTTGTGTTGAATTTCTGGAATTTTAACACTGATATGCCTGGCTGCAGATTTTTTTTTTTCATGGCTAATTGGAGTTCTGTATGGCTCATTTATCTGTTTCAAATTATTTTTCTCTACTAGGGAATTTTTCTGCCAAAAATCTCTGTGAAGAGATTTTTTAAATTTTTTATTTTGAAGAGAATATAACCAAATGAAATAAAACAGAATAGAGTCAATCACAACAAAACCATGAACATGGTACATGACTTCAAAACAACGAAAAAAGAAATCAATAATGGCTACCATAATGTCTCTTGTTGTCTTCAAAATAACTGCCCATACCATCAGGCATAAATAAAAACAAATGAAATAGAACAGAACAAAACCGTTAAAAAAAACCCAACAAAACAAAACAAAACAAAACGAAAAAACAGAACAATGAAAGCAATATAGAACTTCAAAACAAGGTAATAGTGAAACAACAGCAGCTACCATAATGCTTCTTGTTATCTTCACAGTAGTTGCCTGATACAATCAAATAAAACAAATTAGAGTAAAGTCAATCAAAACAAAACAATGAAAGCAACACAGGGCTTCAAACAAGACATCTGTGAAGAGGTTTTTGTGTCATTTTTACTATCTTCTTTTTCATTGACTACAATCAATCTTAATTTATTCTTCTTTGCCTCATCTAGCATCTACTAGATTGACTTATGGTACTTTGTTATTTTTAAGAAATCTTTTTTTTTCATAATCACTAACTACAAACCTGTCTTCTATATCTGAGATCCTGTCTTCACATTTGCTTAATTTGCTGCAAATAGTTTCAATGGAATTTTTATTTTCCTGGATATCTGCTTGAATCTGACTTATGAATTCCATTTCTTTCCTATGCTGAGAATTATTGCTTCCATAATTTTCTTAAGTTTCTGTATTTTTTTTCTTTGTATCTGCTAAGCATGGTCTTATTGTGGACATCATCTGCAGTTATTTGAGAAATTATTTTTTATTTGATTTTTTCCATAGCTTCATTCAATTGCTTTGTTGTTACCACTACAGAGAGGCCAGGTGGGAGCTTTTGGATTGTCCCACCTTGTTTCTTGCTGGGTTTGCCTTTGGTAAACTGGATGTCAGGAGTTGCATCTTATTTAAGAGTCTTCTCACTTTCTTTTCTGTTTTTGGTTTAATTCCAGGGGTGATGCTTGTAAATTTCCTGTGATGGGTTGCTTTATTGCTAGTATTTAGAACCCACAGGTAATGACTACTTCTCTGAGTTATCTTGCAGGCGTAGCTGGTTTTTGGGTTTTGAGTCTGATGGAAGATACTACTTCTTCAGTTTGTTGGAGATGAAAGTTTCTGACTGTTTGGCCCAATCCTTGGTTCTTTGACACCGTGTCACAGTATTTGCAGTGACACTTAGTCTCAGTCATGGAATACCTAGAAGAACTGCTGTTTAGAATAATAATGTCACCTTTGGCTATAGTGCTATCATTAGCATCAAACACAATCTACAAAATGACAAACTGAGCTAGCTGTTAATTTTCCACTTTTAAGAAAATCTAAAACAAACTAGAAAATTAGATGCAGTATACAAGTCCTTAATATGTCAGTTTTTCTCTCAGGGGTTAAAATTTAAATGGATTAAGGAGAAAATAGAGAAATGGGAGAAGAGGAAGAGACTAGAAGTAAGGCTAATGGACCAAAGCAGCATCACACTAACTTTGGGAAACTGTTGAAGGAGTCTGTAGAGAAAAGGACAAGAAAGAAACAAAAAGAAGGTCAGAACAGAATCACAAAGAGGCTGGAAGACACGTTCACACTCATAAAAACAGTATCAAACAATGAAGGAGAAAAAAATCAAAAACAAAAATAAAAACAGAACCACCACTACCACAACAAAAAACTAACAAGAGAGAAAGAAAAAAAGAAAGAAAGAAAGAAAAAGGTCTACTTCCAGGTTTGTCTCTGCTGTCACTGTTAGACAACGTGTGGAGACAGTCCTGATCCATGCTGATCTATCTCAGCAAGCCAGCAGTAGGTTTGGGGTAGTGAATGATCTCAGCAAACCTGCACTTTCTGACTGAGACCAGACTCATTCAGTCTGCAGGCATCTGTGCACCTTCTGTGGCCCTTAACCCAGCTGGAAGCCATTGGATTGAGCCAGCAACAGCTCTGGGTTCTGAGCTCAGTCAGCTCCTCCCTTAGATGACCCCCAGACAATTGCTTTCTCCTGCTGGAGGACTGAGCCCTCAGTATTCACCACCATCCAGTGCAGTCCTTCATGTCTGCAGCTCCCCTCGACTGCTGTATCTCTCAGTCGAGGCCTCTGGAATCACCAGGAATAATCCTGTGTCTGCAAGTTTGAACCACTCCTCTTGGTCAGTGAGTCCTGTCTCAGGGAGAAGGTGCCACTGGCTACCTCCTTCTTCTTTGTCGTAGTTTCTCTCTTCACTCTCTCTGTGGGCCTCAATTCATGCTTCAGATTCTTCCTGGGTCCAGGGGACCTACTTCCCCCCTTCTTATCTTCCTCATCTTGCTATATTCCGGAGTCTGGACAGAAACTCTCAGAGAGTCTCTCTTCTGCTTACCATTCTGCCATCTTCGTGCTCCCTCCTCTTGGTGATGTTTTGATATCCATGATTGATACTACATTCTGCATTAAAATACCACCTCTTAAAAAGGTGAACATAGCAACTACCACTACCATGAGTCTTACTAACTTGCCAGATGCACCTTTACTTTCACTATTTGAGTCATTTTCTTGGGCTATACAAGAATTAGGATGAAAAGATTAATCTTGGAAAAAATCATGTTCATATACTTATTTTTATATTCAAAACTATTTTTTGGTAAATACTTATCTATTATGTACTCACTTCTTGGTCCTGGAAATAAAAAGAAAGAAATGTCAGAGAAGCAAATCTTAGAGCTTTTTTATTTGTAAGTTAAAGTAAAATCAGTGTTGTGCACAAACAAAGACAAAGAGGAATAAAACCTAGTCCAGTTGACTGAGCAGGTCTTTACAGAGAATACTCACTTCCTATAGAAATATTTCTATCTCCTTTACACTCTGGGGTATTATGTAGGAATTTGGAATTAAGGCTGCCTGGTAATTGTAAAAATGTAACTCTTTTATGTTGGTAATACACTTAAATAAGAGACTTTTTTTTGGATAATGACAGACCACTTAACTATCATAAGTAGTTTATATAATTGTACCTATGTACACATATTGAATAAATGCTACCCAGTAAACACCAGTTGATTATCATTAAGACAAATTAATAAAATTCTTTGCTAACAAATATCATTTTCTCAAGTATATATTTGCTCCTACAAGATCAAAATCGTGCTTCTGAGAAGAGTTGCCAATAACATGTTTAAAAGACCCATTTTAACAGAAAAAGTTGCAAAGCCAAGAAAGTTTAATTGCATGTCACCTCTTGATTTTGATGAAATATAATGGCATAAGTTTCTAGTAAACTTAATTATGTAGATTTATTTTAGCTTAACCAAATATATGCTATATGGAGTAAGTAGTTAGCTATGAGCCAGGCTTTAACATGATACTCTTTTTTGTTGTTGTTTTGCAATCAAAATGTTCATGAAAAAATATTTTAAATTAATGAACTTTATCAGTGTAATTATTGTCAGATGCAATTTTATACTGAAAAATACCTCTTTCCATTGTTCAAGGAGAAATGTAAGAACTATTTTTCCACCTTTAGGGAGAAGTTTGCTGAAGACATTATGACTTCTTGCTTGGTCTTGCACCTCTGCCAAGAGCCTCAGAATTTTCATGATTACCCCTCTAACCAATATAGCACAAGGTTTTCCAAGCCACTTCTTAGAATGATACATATCACAAGGAAGGAAATTCTTAGCTCAATGAAGATTTCTGATCTTTAGGTGGCAATTCCCTGCCTCCCTGCAGTAACCTTTCCCATTTTCTGAGCATCGTAGTCCTTCTTTCAATACTTAAAAAACTCAGAGCTAATCCCTGACCTTTCTCATTTAGTAACTTCTAGTCAGTCACAAGACCATATCATCTGTACTTTCTTAAATGTTTTCTAACTTCACTGTTTCATATCTATCATTTTAATGCAAGTGTTTCTGTCAAAAAGCAATAATCCTTGGTTTTATTTTCTGGTCTTTTTTTTGTTTGTTTGTTTTGTTTTGTTTTCTTCAACCAGTCCATTATGTATGATTAATATTTCTAAGATTTTATCATTACTTTGCCCAAAAATTTCTAAGTTTTCTGTACAGCTTACAGAAAAGAATTCAAATCTTCAGAATGCCCTTTGACATTTCCCATATTTTAGCCTTTTTCAATCAGCCTACTTATCTTTTTATTTTAGCCAAGATTGTTGATTGCCTATGATACCTTCAGCTTTGATTTATAGATTTTATTCATAGTAGTCCCATTTCTTATTAGTCTTTATTAATAAAATTTTTCCCAATTTTTATGGCCCATCTGACATAATTTTTTTTTACACAGTTCTCCAAGTCTCCCAATTTCAGTTGGTCTATCTTGTTGAAATTCAAAAAGATCTTATAAGCTACATGTTTGCACCCCTGCATTGTGCTACAATAAATTGAATTCCAGAAAAGTTAACTAGAAAAATGATATAAATTCTGTTACTTTTCTTATTATATTTTGGGGCCTTCATAGTTACTTAAAGAGGCTATCGTATAAAGAGGACTTCATCTCTCTTTTTGGTGATCAAAGACACATTACTTTGTATCACTGCTGAAACATATCATCTTTAGGTGATTGTTCTTGCTTTATAGTCTATAAGGACTGAGAAATAGGGATTGTGTATCACATGGCTTTCAGTGCTAAGTGCAGGCTAGCATTAGTGAATACTGATCAAAGGCTTCAGAGTGCCCATTAAAATTATATAAATTCTAATAAAGTCCTTACTTTAGCTATTTCAGTTGAATATAAAATCATATCTTATTGTTGAAAAATGAAAGTTTTTTTCAACAATTAGCTAAGTAATGTAGCAAAGAGAATAGAGAATATTAAAATAGTATGAAGTGTTAGAATTCAGACATTTAGACTGAGAAATAGTCTAATAACTTACTGAAGATTAGAAATTAAAAGAGGATGTTAGAAATACTAAAAGAAAATGCTGTTTCAGATCATTAGATTTTCTCCCAAATGACTTTTATTATGTTGATTATTTATTGTTGGATCAAAGGGAAATATTGGTATATACATAATGATGTCATTATTCCTATTGTATGTAAGAGACATTTTGCTATTTGTTTATTTAAAGGGTCTAGTCTGTAGTCTGGAACACGTTGGGAATGACCAACATCTCACTATCTAAACTACCTTTTGCATCATAAAAAGACATATATGGAATCTGGATTTTGTGAAAATCAAAGATATTCTTCTTGACTAAGTAGACACAGATTCTCTGTATTCTTCCATTAGGCTAAAATTTGTGTCTAAAACCAGCAAACTCTATATATACCAACAAAGCAAACATTTTGAATTTAAGTTGGAAAAATGTTTTCTTTTTGTAAGTACGAGTTTTCGGTTGAGTAACAGTGATGACCTACAAGAGTTAATGCGAAGTCAACAGGACAAGAGTTAAAGTTTTAAAAATGTTATTTACCATCCTGAAAAAGTCTGTATGCAACATTACATTTCTCACTTTTTGTGAGTCTTGGAAAGACATGATATTTTTCTGGTTTCGTCAGCAGTGAAAATGCCTTCACACAGGCCTGTAGCTGATGACATTGTAGTGAAAGCTTTCCAAACACTAATTGGAAATTAAAAAAAAAATCTTGACAACACCTCACTGTATCATAGTTATGTTTCATCACCTTAGACATTCATTATCACTCACCAAATCCACATATGTTAATGCAAAATTGTTTAGCATTGTCTTATATTGCTATTTTTTTCTTCCCTTTTAATCTTGTTGAGTTATTTTTGTATGGCTAACAACTTGTGTTATCAATTTTAATTTTATACAATTTATTGTGCAAAATAGCATTGAAGCCCAAAGTTTTTGGAAGGAATTATTCAGGGGATGTTTTCCAAAATGAAATGCACTACTTGTCACATGTTGTTAAGAGAAAAAGAAAAGTGGACACTCCCTTTAGATGTATATAATTTACTAGAAGTTCAACAAGAGACATATGGCTTTACTACTATATGAAGAATGGAAATAACATATATTTTATGGTTGGAAAATTAGTGAGAAGTCATTAAAAATTCCATAGTTCATTTTAATATTTGAAAACAACAAAAAAAGAAAAAATAGTGTTCTAGCTGTAAAAGAGTTCATAATGAGTTTATAATATGATAAAGTTTAGTACACACCACTCCACTGGTTTCTTCACTGTGTATCTCACAGGGTTATATGAAGTATTCTCACAAAATTGTAAACAAAAAAGCAAAAGAATAAGTGAATTTATGCCTGATTCATAAAATGAAGCTTACATATATAAATATAGACAATCTATAAGTATAAACAATGACTTTGGCCCTACCATTTGTTCCACAAATTTAGAATAGTTTCTGATGTTGCATAATTCTTTTGGACAGCTTTAGAATAATAAGAGTGTGCCCTGAGGTTCTCCAAAGAAAGCCACTTCCCTGCTTTCTACATGGAATGCATGTGGAGCATACTGTATAAATATAGCATATCATGTAATATGTTCTGATCCATGAAACTTCTTACTTATGCCAGTTTTCCATCTTTCTTCTTCTCCATTCATGTGTACAACCATGGTCTCCTCCTTCATGACAGTAGTAGCCATATCAATGCATAAGGCTACTACACTTACTAGAATGATAATTTACACAAGAAACACCCCAAAGTTCTACCAAAAGACTTCAAGAACTAATAAACAAATTCATCAAGGTAGTAGGATATAAAATTCACACATATCAATCAATGGAGTTCCTGTACACCACTAATAAAACCCACTGAAAAGGAAATTAGGAAAACAATACCAATCATAATAGTGTCAGGAAACATTAAATAATTATGAATTAACCTAACAAAGGAAGTGAAAGGCTTCAAATCATGGTATTCTGGAAAGAGAGATTGAAGAAGACATCAGAAAATGGTAAGATGTTCTCTCTTCCTGAGTAGGTAAAAGCTATATTGTCCAAATGGCCATTACTTATACAACTGGTATGTAGATGTAATATAATCCCAATGGAAACAGCAATAGCATTCCTCACAGAACTGGAGAAAAATTCTAAAATTCATATGAAACCAGTGAAGAATCAGAATAGCAAAAGGGGAAATTCCAGGTAACAAGAACAAAGCAGGAGGCATCACAGTCCTAGATTTTAAATTATATTACAAAGCTACAGTGATTAAATCAGCATGATACTATTGGGAAAAAAAGAGACTTGCAGATTAATGAAACACAGTACTGGACACAGAAAAGCTCCAGGCACATTCAGGCATCTGATCATTGAAATAGGGGCCAAAAGCTTATGCTGGAAAAAAATAGCCTCTTTAACACATAGTGCTGGGAAAACTTTTTTCACACAGAGAAAATTAAATCTAGATGCATTTCTTTCACCATACACCAAACTAAAATCAAAAAGGATAAACAACATAAATATTAAAACATAAATACTAAATCTGCTTGAAGATGGAATAGGTAAAACAAAGAAGACATAAGTATAGGCAAGGACTTTCTAAACAGAATCTCAGTTGCACGAGAAATAGTATCAAGAATCAATAAATGAGATTGTATCAATTAAAAAGCTTTTGCACAGCAAAGAAAACAACCAACAGAGTAACAATGTGTAGAATAGGGAAAAAGAATTTTGCCAGCTACTTTTTAGACAGAGGACATAAAAAATTAAAAGAATTAGAACGCTCAGAAATAAAAGACCCTTCTCAGGTGTTGTGGCATCATTGTGAGTTCAAGAGCAGCCTGGACTACAAAGTGAGTTCAAGGCCAGCCCAAACTGCATAGAGAGATCCTGTCTCAAAAAGATTTTTTAAAAAGGCCCAATCAAAATAAGGGTAATTGAAATGAATAGAGACTTTTCAGAAGAAGTGCATGTGATCAATAAATACATGAAAAAATGTTCAGCATTTCTGACCACTAGAGAAATGCAAAAATGGCTGTCACTGAGAAATCAAATAAATTCTGGCAAGGCTGTGTGGGTACAAAGGAAATCTTCTACTTTGTTGGTGGTAATTTAAACTAGTACAACCAGTATGGAAAGCACTATGAAAGTTCATCACAAAACAAAAGTAAAAGTTCTATTTGACCCAGTTGTTCTCCTTCTAGATATCTTCCTAAAAGACTTAGAGGCATTGTATTGCAGTAATACATGTATACTCATGTATAGCAGCACAAATCTTAATAGCTAAATATTACAAGCAGTCTAATGTCCATCAACAGATAAAAGCAATGTGATATTTATAAACAATGGAGTAACTACTCTGCTATAAAGAAGGATTAATTTGAGTCATTTGTAGGAAAATGAATGTACCTTGAGTCCATAATGTTAGATGAAATGAGACAGACAAGCTTAAATATCACATAAGAAACCAGAGGTATAAATAAATTAAAAAGCACAATAAAAGGTAGACAACAAGGAGCAAGGAGATCTATATTTTGCAAAAGGGAAGATGACCAAGAGACAGAGGGAAGTGGTAGGCAGGAAAAAGAAAGTGGAGGAAAGAAAGAATTAAAGTGTGTTATGTACATGAACCAACTTCTCATGATGAATGTAATTATTATGTGCTGCTAACATGTATTAATAAAATCAAGACTAGAATCATAGAAGAAGCTCTAAGATAGACTTTTAAATTTTTATCACTGTAATTTATACAATTACAAATTTGTGACCTGGAAATAAAATATTCTAGATATATGCATACTACCCCCAACTATTGATTGTTAACCAAATCAAAGCTCCCACAAATTAGTGGCCCTTGTTCAATGAGTGCTTATTATGTGTATGATATCTAAGTTAAAAGATCAATTAATTCCTCTAACTCATTAGAAAGGAACTGAGAGTTTAACTATGTTAATAAGTAAACATCGAAACTGAATATAAACTTAATAAATAACAATTTGTTGCATTTACTTTGTCTCTGAAAGTCAACCAACAAGTGACAGCCTCACGCATTCAAAACTGGCCTACCAGTACTGAATTTACTCTAGTGAATAGACTTAAAGGTGACCTTGACCACCCAGTCCTACAAGATGCAGCATGTTGAACAATTTCTGCCTCTTTGACAAGGAGACACTCAAGTCAAGCATTTCTCAAGTACCCTCTAAAAGATCAATGGTCCTTCCTCACTTCAGAATTGAGTAGATTATAGTTTTCTTTTTTCTTTTCAAATATTGAATGGCAATCTCTTCCTGTGACAAAGTGTTAACTAATTTAATAGTCCTGTCAGCTCTATGGATTAAATACCATGATTATCTCCATTTGGATTTGAAAGAAATAAGAGGAGGTTAAGGAGTTTTCCCTAGGTTACTCTTACTTCCACGCCACATAGTTGGTGAGAGCCCAACCAGTGTATCTCAAAGCACTGAACCCCAGCCTCTTTACTACACTGCTTCTTTGTGCTTTGTCAAAGATGACCCGAAAAGTTACCCCCATCTCTCACAGGCTAGAAAAATAAGCAAAGGTTTAGGAAAAGAACGGTTGTGTTTTTCTCCTAACTTTTAACAGTTTGGAACAAGAGAGATTTATGAGGATGTGGATACAAAGTGAAGTACTTCAGGGTATTATTTGGGGACTTGTAAAATGTGAAATCATCAAAATATGGATTATATGTGGCTGAAGAGCTACTTGGTGAATAGCCTCCTACTCCATTTGTGAAGCTTTCTCTTTCTTGAACTTTTTTCTACAAGGAAAGGAGGAAAACAAACCTATCTTGTGTTGTTACTGACAGACAATAAACTATAACTCCACTCTGCTTTTCTTCCAGGGATGTTTGACTAGAATTATGCAGTACCTCACTGCCAGGTCAGCCAAAATGTTATAGGCTGACAGTACTTCCTTAATAGAAAATCAAAAGGCCATTAAGAGTCCAGGGATCTTGGAGTTTTATGATTGGGTGATTAACAATGAAATAACTATTAGAACACATACAAATGTATTACTGAAATGTTCTTGCTGGTAGGTGCATCATATTAAATTGTTAATGAACAAAAGCAAAAGAAACATAATTAGAAAATGTATGACTATGATAACTATGAATTCCTCCAGTAGGCACCAAAACAGTGTTAAAATTAAAGCCATGATTACTAGAAAGAGCCTTTAGAACTCAGGAATTGAAAACAAATAATCTAGCTACTAAGTGGGCAAAGATTTGCTATGGAATACATGCAAATAGAAATAATCACATAAAAACGTACAACATCATCTGTCACTTGGAAAGCACAAATTAATATCAGTGCTTCATGGCTAAGACTGAAAAGAAAACAAACCAAAAATCTGACAATATCAAATTCTGGTGAGGATTTAGAAGATTAAAAAAATCTCATCCATCACTAGTGGAAATGCCAGTTAGTATGTTCACTTTGGAGAATAGTTTAGGGGTTTCTTACAAAGGTTCACATACTTTTACCATATGATCCAGCCATCATATTTCTAAGTGTTTACTTAAGTGATTTGAAAATTTATATGAACGCAAAAACTTGCATTTAGATGTTTATAGAAGCTTTTTCATAACTGGAACCAACTAAGATGTCTTATAATACGTAAATGGATAAGCAAACCATGGTGTGTTCATATAATTGAACACTGATGTATTATAAAACTAAGTAAGCTATCAAACCACGGGAAAACAAGAAACAACCTTACATCCACATTACTTAATAAAAGAAGCCAGTGAGAAAAGACTATATATTATTTGATTTCAACTATGTAACATTCTAGAAAAGAGAAAAAAATATTGAGGTTATAAAGTTTTAGTCATTGCCAGAAGTTTGAGGGCCAGAAGAAATGATTAAAAATGGAAAGCACAGAAGAATTTTTAGGAAGGTAAGATGATTCTTTATGATATTGTAATGATGCATACATGGGAATTTTCTTTTCAAACCCTTAGATTTTTACATTAGAAACTTATGGTATAAAAATTTAAAAAATCATTTAACATGTTGGGGGACTTGAGGCTGGATGCAGCCTTGTTAAAAAACAACAAATCCAAAGAAAAAAATAAAACTAAGTGTATCACAAATATATATATAGTAAGCTTTGTGATTGAAATTGGAAAAAAAGTTACTGACAA